>DF242674.1:0-16804 GCA_000507305.1 Breviolum minutum Mf 1.05b.01 | reverse complement strand
TGAGAAACCGGCTAAACTCTTCATGTAGGAGTCTTCTTGTGAGGCGCTCTTTTTTCTTGAAAGGGGCTCCAAACCATGGAAAGCGATATGGTGAACTATCAAAAGCGATACCTTGCAATATCTTGAAATACATTAGTTCATTGATAATTGCGTGCAAAACTTGGAATTGTTCCTTTTTCTGCACATTCTCGCCAGTCCCAAAGCGATACCCGAAGCGATACCTAAGCGATACCCTTCTGGTACATAAATGCTCACTAATCCATCCTGTCCCAAGAAACCAAAAAGAAACGAAATCAAGGCTCAAAAGACCCATGAACACAGACAATTACAAGTCAATTTGATTTATATTTCTGACTCATTTACTACCATATCATACGTGCATGCCCCAAACACTGTAAAACGATATAGCGAACTACGAAAAACGATACCTATGTCCCATAGAGCGCCCCAGTTGTATTGAGTTTTGCCTGCCGCTCATATGGACACATCTTCGAGATACTCTTCAGGCACTTCCACAGAGGAATATCATGTGTGTTCTTGGTGACTTCAATTGCTCACTTCCCAGAATTGACAGGCTGGTTGGTACTCCTAACTTTCAAACCTCGAGTGGTCGTCGGTATGGACCTCAACATGGGGATATGGCCACTCTTGCTGGCCTACTTCAAGATTTTCAACTCATTGCCTTGAATAGTTGGCTGGACTCTCATGGTGCTACATATAGATCCATCAATGGAGACTCTCGAATTGATTTCATTTTGACGAGGCATCGTGATGCTGACAACATGGCTAAGCAGGTGGGCTTACTTGATACATCACCCTTCTTGCCAACAGGATCTCATCACATTCCCATGATGACCAGTTTGAACTACAAATACTACAGACCTCCCAGACACCATCGTCACTGTTTCTCACGACAGGTTAAACAACAATGTCTGGATGCTTGTAGGCAGGACACATTGCATTGGCAGAAATGTGTGAATGACATCAACTATACACTTCGTACCTCTACGTCACTTACATCATTGGATGACATCTATACAGTCCTTGCACAAGGTGCCCAGCACTGCTTTCAACCTTTGAAGCAAAGCAGGTCGGATGCCTTCGACTCGTATATTGTGACCAAGTGGAAACATTATCATGCACTCAAACTTCCTGGGGCTCCTGTGTTGTCTCAGCTTTTTCACAAATGGAGGCATTGTATCTTGTTCCGGAAGATGGAGCGTGAACAGGCCAAATACACCCTCTGCCTGAAACATCAACGGTTGAACCGTCTTGTGGAAGAAGCACAATTTGCTCATGAAAGACATGACTCTTTCAAGTTGTATCAAATCATCAACAAACATTGCCCTCGGATTCGTTCCAAACGTATCCATTTGAAAGGTGATGATGGAAATTTTCTCACACCTATGGAAGAGACTGCAGCATATGTGCATCACATTGCCACCAATTGGGCTGGCCCTGAACTTAGTTATCCGTCGCTTCCTGCACCTCACGTTCCTTTTACTGTCACGGAACTTGAAGAAGCCATTGCTAAGATTCCTGCCACCAAAGCTGTGCCCAACTGCTTTGCACCTGGGCCTTTTTGGAGCTCACAGGCCCATTTTATTGCTGTATGGTTGCACAAGCAGCTCACCTCTTGGTGGAGCTCTTCACCACCTTTTATTCCACAGGCTTGGAAGGACGCCTGGGCATGTTGGCTTCCTAAACCCAACAAACCTGCAGTCAAGCTTGACAATCTCAGGATGCTGGGGTTGCAAGAGCCCTTGGGCAAAGCTGTGCTTCAAATGGTGGCCCAAAAGGCCCTGAAGCATTCTTTTGACCAGTTATGCACTTGGCCACAATTCGCCTATTTACCTCACAGGTCGACCCGTGATGCGCTGCTGAGGGCTTCTGCTCACTGCCAGGCAGTACGTGATATACTCGTCCTTCAAAACAGATCCATACGTCAACCCACTGCACTTCAACCACGTTCTTCATGTGTGGGTGGTATACAACTGTTTTTGGATTTGACTAGGGCGTTTGATGCTGCTATACCTCGACCTGTCTTGGCTGCTGCACTCTCCAATGTTCGGTTGACTCCTCAATTGCAAAGCATTCTCCTTGCTTGGCATATTGGTACCAACTATAACATTGATGTCAACAACACTGCAAGGTGCATTTCTGTGAGCCGGGGCGTTAGACAGGGGTGTTGTTCAGCTCCATATCTGTGGAGCACGGCCATGGTACTTCTACTGAATGAACTGCAGGACACCATACCAATACAATGGATCAAAGATCATATAACAATCTACGCGGATGATCTTCATATTTTCTGTTTGTTCTTGAATGAACAAGATCTGTCGGATTGTTTCTTATTCTTTGAAGCTGTGATCATGGCCATTGAACGGATGGGTCTTACATTAAGTCCTCAGAAATCATGTGTGTTGTTGAAAGGCAAAGGTCCAGGTTTTCTTTCGTGGAAGAAACGTCATTGCATCACCTCGAAATCTGCACCACCGTGCTTGTCACTTCGTGATGGCAGCCTTCGTATTCCTATAATGAAAAAGTGCCTTTACCTTGGAGTTGTGCTGTCATATGAGGACTTTCAAAAACAGACAGTTGCAGTTCGAGTCAATGCAGGATGGAACAATTTTCGTAGACTTCAGCCTTGGCTTTGCAGACGGAACAGAGTTTCTTTGAACCTACGACTTCAGGTCATGAATGCCTGCATCATCCCCACTGTTTGCTATGGCATTTTTTACACTGGACTCACCTCGAATTGTATTGATATTCTTTGTAAGAATCTCAACATGATGTATCGACGGTTACTTGGTCATGTACCTTACTTACACCATATCAATACTCGTTCCGTGCTTGATGCCAACAACATTCCGCATCCATTGTTGACGTTGCAGCGCTTGGTGGATCAGGCACATTCCAGCTTATCCATTGCATTGTCTAAAGTTCCGGAGAATGATATCATTCGACACACCTTGTGGACATCCCTTGAACAATCCAGGATCACTATCTCTCAAAGGCTCCTGCAACCTGTGGATTCTCTCACAGTTGCTGAACCAGAAGAAGAGGCTCCGCCTTTGGTCTGTGGTTTTTGCTCTTTTCAAACCACCTCTGCATCAGAGTTACAGAAACATTTGACTACCTTTCATTCCAGGTCTCGTCAGGTGGTCAAAAGCATTGACTATACTCAGGACACGGTTCATGGTAAGGCTACTTGCAGTCACTGTCATAAAACTTTTAGCACCTGGAGAAGTTTCAAACTGCACCGACAATACAATGTTTGCAACATTCTATTCACTAAGCCTTCCAATGTCCTCTCTGATAATGTGATGCAGTTTGATCAGGAGCTACCCATTGAATCCATGACCGCACCTGTCCCTCATGCAGACCTTCTTGCACGAGCCCAGGCTTTTGCAACAGAAGCTGACTATGATAGTATTCGCCATGACAGACCTTTATGTGACTTTATGAAGACACAGTGCATCTTATGCTCCAAGCATGTGGTCTCAGTGCGCTCGTTGACTGCACACCTTCGTGCCAATCATCCTGGCCAGATGCAAGAGGCCATTGCACTTGGTATTCAGAGAACCAGACAACATACAGGGGATCTGTCACCATGCAGTTTCTGCAATATGGAATTTCGACGGACGCATCTATGTCCTGTCACTACACAGGTTGCTGTGCTGGAGATGCAAGTATCTGCCCCTGATGATCCCAGGCACTTTACTTGCTTCCTTTGTTCCTTTGTGGCTCATGATAGATTCCAGCTCCGAAAACACTTGGGCAGTATTCACAGTTTCCCTTGTTTCGACTGGATTCCCGCCAGAGACAGTTTACCTGATCAGATGACTTGTGCACATTGTGGTTCTGTTCACCACTGCCTGGAGGGCCTTCGCAAACATATCATCTATGGCCATTGTCATCATTTTGATGCAAATCGAGCCTGGACCAGGAATGGAGATGATGACATTGTGGAACACCTTCGATTGGGACGTATTGATCTCCTTCTTGCAGACCATGAGGTGCGTAAACGACTTACTCTACATTGTCAGTTTTGCACACAGACATTCACCCAAGCCTGCAATTTGATCAATCATCTATTTCATCAACATGGTGACATTGCACAAGAAGCTGATACATTTCAACATGTTCTTCAGCAACGCTATGCTCCCAGAGGTTGTTACTGCATGCCTCCTGTTCGTGTGGTCAAACAGACACATCAATGTGTTGCATTCTTACAACTGAGTATGATGCACTACAATGGAAACAAACTTCTGTCCATTCCTTTGGCCTATGATACCCGAGCACATGACCTTATGGATACTCATCTTCCATTACCATGCTTGAACCTGGTCCATGATTGTCTCCAGACTCGTGACTTTGCTCTTCTTCAACAGGATGCACACTTTCGTCGGGCACTTTGTGATCGATGCTTATGCTGTGGGAAGCGAGTAACTCTGACTGGACCCTCTCAGGAACACCTGCTGCAACATCACCTACGTACTTGTCATGCAGAACCGAGGCACCTTATTGACTGTCTGGTTCAAATGGTGATATACAGAAAGCAACATGATCACTTGCAGACATGTGACTGGTGTGGGCAGACCATTTTACCTGTTGATGCTCAGACTGAATATGATGATCATTTGGCTGTGTGTCCAGCACTTTTGCATTTTGCAACCTGGCTTGCACTCCCGCTTCATCCTGTGTCCCATGGAGATTCAACCGGAAGATGTTCCAATGCAGATGTTGGAGGTTCTCGGCAACATGGCCTTGGACTACGGGGCGTCAAACGGACACGCCATGAAGAGGCTGAAGGGTCATCCAACCTCACCTCCATCAAGGACTTCTTTGCAAGACAGCGCCTCCAACGGGGCCAACATGCACAAAATGATGATGCTCATGGCCAATCTTCTGCTCCGCCACGAGCGAGATCTGATGGCACTTCAGTCTCAGAACAGTTATGTACTCTTCCTGTCGACGAACAAGGAAGGAATGATTGCGCCCCTGCTTCAAGAGAGCACCAATTGGAAGAAGGCCCAACAGCAGGACAAGGTGGACAAACCCCTTCGGCAACAATGTCTTTTCCTCTTGAAAACTCTGATTCAACGAGTCACCAAGCTGAAGGAGAGCAAGTCGGAAGACCCTGTTTGGATCTCAAGCATCAAATCTCAATTGGTGATGCAAGATGGATCATGGCCGTTTCAAGTTTGGAACCATGCCAGCAAGCACCTGGAGTTGGATGGGAAGAAACCCAGCATACCAATGGCGGAGCTGTTGAACCAGTTGGAACTGATTCACCACCAATTGGAACAGCCCTCACAAGTGGTCAGGTTCCATTCTCTCCAGAGCAAGAACAAGGAGGCTCCCGTAATTCCCTGGAAGCTCGAAATCGATGTGAAGAACTCCAAACTTCATCAACAACTTCAAGGACTGATGGGGAACTCGGTATGGCAATTGATCTCACTGCGGATCAAACCGCACCATTTGACTCAGAGCAAATTAGCAGACGAGCTCATGAAATCCATGAAGCAGAAGTGAATAGATTGCAACTGTGTTACAACTTGATGGCCTTGACACTGGTCAATGATGATGTTCAGTGCTATGTCAACACGGTTTTCATCACGGTTTTCTGGACTCATTTGCTTTGCAGTGATTTTGTCATCAACACGTGGGGTTCTCACACCAGTGGGATGATGCAACTTCTTTTGGATCATGCTGTGTTACCACTTTGCATTCGGCAGCATCCTTTTCTTGCAGCTGGTTTTCAACAGTGGGAAGTTTTGAGGTCTCATGGTCAACATGACTATGGTGACTTCTTGAGTTTCTTTTTGGGATGGCTTGATACCGATTTGGTTGCTCAAACGTTTCAAAGAAGGTATTCTACTGATGCTGGGGTTGTCATCGCGGAGAAAAGTAGCAGACATGCTCCCATTCTCTTGCATTCTGAGTTGTGGTCTGAAATTCATGGGGTCAAGAGATTTCAATCAATCGTTGACTCTTGGACACAGGTGCAAGGGATGACTTCAGCACTTGTCGTTGCCTCAAAACTTATCTGCTTTCAATTTTGCAGATTCCAATCCATGACACTTGCAGATCGCACATCATTTGACTTTGGCAATCTATGTATATATCTTACTGCATACACCAATGATCAGGTATCTACAGCACGTATTCCATACAGGGTGGTGGCTTTGGTACATTACAGTGGTGATTCGTGGCGTGGTCACTACACCTGTGCCATCTCATACAGTGATTCCTATGGGCAGCAAGGATGGCTGCACTATGATGACAACAGACCTCCCAATGTATGGCGTGAAATCCCTGACTGGTTTACCTGGAATATCTCTCATGTATGGCTGGTTCGTGCTGATCGTTTCTTGGAATGGCATGTTCCACCTTCCACTCCGGTATTATCAGATGCTGCTACTCGTGCCCAAGCTCTTGAAGAGGTGTTGGCAAATTTGGCATGAGTTTTACATATCTCTGATGTCATTCAACTTCTTTCAGGTGAGGCTTTTTGGCTGGCATTTTTAGTATGGCTCCATACTTGATTGATATTCTTGCAGGGGCCGTGGTGGATGCATATATCATGACCGAATGTCTTTTGTGCTGCATGTTCCAACACTGTGCTGTCTCCTCATCATGTGCATGGGCCGTGTTTTTGAGTTTGCAGTATTGGTATCAATTCACTTCTATTTTCTCAGTGAAACTTTTGCTGCAATGATGCTACATGCATCTGGCGTTTCCTGATTATGATGGCACTTTGAGCTTGAGATGATACATCTCAACTTATATTCCCTTGTGATGCTGGCTGGATGTTGGTATACTCCTACTTTGCAACTTCTTATATGGCGATGGGAACTATATTTATACCTACTTTGGTGTGGTAGTATGCTGCCCGTTCTCCTTGTTGAGACCGCTCCAAAAGTGAGTGCAGTGGCCTACGCAAACCTTTGCAGCTGGTAAAAAGGGGCGTGAAAAAAAATGGACTGCTTCGGTACATACTTTACACATGCCCAAAGCTGTGATAACGTTCATGTTCAAAGTGCTACAGGAAGGACTGCTTCGGTACATACACATGCCCAAAGCTGTGATAACGTTCATGTTCAAAGTGCTACGGACTGGGCTGCTTCGGTGCATACTTTACACATGCCCAAAGCTGTGATAAAGTTTGTGTTCGAAGTATACGGAATGGACTGCTGGCGTACATACCTACACATGCCCAAATCTGTGATAACGTTCGTGTTCAAAGTATTNGCTTGATATCCATGTTTTCTTCAAGTAGCTATTTCCCTGGACTTCTTATTGGACTTCTTCAATGGCTGCACCACTGGGCCGTGGTTACAACTTCACAAAGTCAACCAAGGTGATTGCGGAGCCACTTCGAGCGGCACAGTGGGACAGGCACGCCGAAACATGGTCCATCTCAAGGAATGTTCCTATTAAAAAGCTGTGCTAAACAACTCTTAAGCTCGGTTTTCGCATTTGAGCCAGGGCCTTCTGAGCGGTTGCCACTCCAAGGTTGCTTGGAGCTCGGCTGTGTGAAAGCGGAAGACACAGAATCTCAACATTTTGCGTGTTCTTGACAAATGGGCGCAGGTCTGAGAAGACAATCTCGGACGTGGACAGTCATCCCATTTTTGTGAGCATTGCAGCAACCCAAAGCTTTTGTCTTACTAAATTGTTCCGGTTCACTGCGGAGTCCTTTGTACTGTGAACTCTTCCCCGCAGTTTTCGTTTTTTCGGGCAAGCATCTCCTAGTGGATTCGCACTTCATCCACATGGACCGAACTATGCGCCGCTTCAAGACCCATCCGCCTGACCTGTGGTTAGACAATATCAGCAATGTGGAAACTGCCAGCATGCCGACCGTGAGCCGGGAGAGCAGTGAGGAAGCCTCCCCTCCACCTAGTCATGCCAGCAGGTCGCACAGTCCAAGCCAAAGCCGTTGGCCTGAACCTTCAGCACAAGAAACCCGGGCATGGGCGAACCGTGCCGAAGAAATGGGCTTACCTTCCCCTTTGGGAAACCTCCCCAAAAATGGCCCGTGTGCATCACAGAAAATCAAGGCTGCGGTGCAACTGGGCCCTACAGCTCCTGTGGAATTTCATTTTGGATCGCCACCAGCCAAATTTGCACATTTGGTCTGTGGGAGTCAATGGGCTCAAAAGAGTCCACACCTGCATTGTCCAAACCTTCCGTTGGTGGCGTATGGAGAGGTTCTCCATCATTCATATCATGGTGGCAATAAGTTGGGCATAGTGGTGATCAGGTCCAACGTCACTACACTCAAAGCAGGGCAGAAAATGCAAGTCGAGTGCCGCATTGGCCTTGAAGATGAGGTGGCACCTCCTTTCCTGTGGTGGCTTCAGGCTCAGGTGTATTTGCACAGCTTCTTCCAGCGCAAACTCAAACTCTCCGCAGAGTCCGGCGATGTCCGTCTGAACAGTTACAGATGGGAGAAAACCGTCTCAAAAGAAACGCAGCTGGAAATGCACATCTGGCTCTTTGTGAAAGGTTGCAGCCCGGAGCTGCTGCAAGAGGATCAAGAGGTGACTCTGCATGATGCACCTAAGAAGGACCAAGACGACCAGTACCAGCGCTACCAGTACCAGCCTGAGGTCTTTGGCGCTCGCAAACTCAAACTTAAAGGGAGAGTTGAGGACTTTGAGCATTTGGCATGGGCGATACGTCATAGGCCGGAAGCTGTGGGATCTTGAAACATTTCCATCACTTCTCAGGTCAGCTGGTAAGGTGACAGTGAGATTCAGCCCCGTGACCAGGTTTGCCCCTGTGCCGGAGATCCTCCGAGATGACCTTCTTGGTGGCTCGAGGAGGGATTGGTTGCCTGGAGATGTTGCGTTTTGTAGAATTACGCGACAGCTCATCGCATTGGACAACAAGAAACAATTGGATGCTTATGCCTGATTTTAAGTGAATACAAGTGAACTACATCCTAATTTTCCACACCGGGTGGGGCAATATATCACAATTTCTTTGCATTGCAACTTGTGCTTGTGAAGTCTTTTTCTGCAAGCTCCAAGGATGGACGTTATGTTGTCGTCATGCCCTTTGCGGATCGACTCGGGCCTTTGCCTGAAATGCCAGGCTTGGTGCTGGTCATGCTATTGAAGCGTGCAGAGGAAGGTCATGGCTCCCTTTTCCGAGTCTCGGAGACTTCTCTCCATCCCCCCGACCCAACTCCCCCCGACCCCCCAAAAAAAGAATCTTTCAATATTCTTGCCATGTACCAACCGAGAGTGGAGTTCAACCACGGCCAAAAGTGGCAAGAGGCAAAGTTATCCCTGCACTTCCCGGGTGAAAAAAGCAGTGTCATCTGCGGAGAAGGAGAACAAGCTTGCGAATTCAGAGTTGGTCCAGGCAGGGGGAGGTTGGTGTTTGTGACAATAAATTGGAAAGGGTTGAATAGGTTTCATCTAGTTACGCACAATATAAACTTGTAATGGCTTTACTATGCCTATGACCAGGGTTTAAGCAGGAGACATGCATGCCATGCAGGTGATGTGAGGATTCGTTACACACTCCCCGAAGACACGAGGGAGAAGATGCCCGATATGGATGCCCAAACCTTGGCTCGGACCAGTGTACATTCCGCATAGAAAAGCAGGGTGACTGCTTTTTCGGCTCTTTCGGGACCATTTCTGCCGTTTCTGTGCTGTTGCTGAGACGTAGATGCTCGGCATACCGGATCCGCTGTACAGACACATAAAGCGGATGGACACTTTGAGATGATCAGTCCCAGAGCCATCGTCAAAGGGCGATTGCATGTGTGGGTCAGATTCAGCAGGTAAACGGATCTAAATCGCCCATGATACAAATTTTTGGAAGAGTCTTGAAACTTAGTTGGAGATTGCTAGAGCCTTTCCAAGTGATGGAACGAACGCCTGCAAGCTTCTGACCCAGGCTTTGATTACTACTCAAGTATCAATCGATGCGTGAAGTGATGGTTCATTAAACGCCGGATGCTGACGTGCGAATTGATTCAGGAACCGAGAGATAATCAATTTGCTACTTGTTCAAACAAGGTGAAACCTATCTTCATTACCAGATGACTACTCGCCACGTCATCGCACAGGTTGTAAACACTGGCAGATTTTGGCTTGAGGTGTGGACCTCAGTAGCTCTTGTCACTCAGAAACGGTGGTCGTTACAGCAATGAGCATGATGCACTCTGCTTTGGTCAGCTGTAGTTTGATTGTTGCAGTTCAGGCCGAATGCAGACATCTCCTNACATACCAGAGCCACCTATTGTACCATGATTGTGTTTTGGTTTTTGGGCTACATAACGTACGCCATATGGAGGGCCATTAGGACCCTAATGTCAATGGATGAAAATATGTATACCCACCAACCCAATCACATATCACCGTGCTGCCGCGGCCTTTGTTCTGGTGGTTTTGGTGGAGCAATCTCTTGGCAGGCGAGGGATGGGTTCCGTCAGTTGTTGGGGCCCAAACACCTTAAACTTTAAAGATATAAGTGGATCAAAATCTGTTTGATAGATTCCTCTAACATCTTCACTCAGTTAACTGGCGAAGCCATCGAGTGCAAATGTACGCACTGTAGCGTTGTAACAACTGGTAAGAGGGTCGATTCTGCGAGCACCGCTGGGCAAGACGTTTTATCTTGCCCACATAATCTTCGTCTTGGTATGTTGAAATCAAAAGAGGGTTGGAGTATGGAGCTTGATCAATGCATAAATGATCCAGCCTCGGTAAACACATTGCAATCCAACCTAAGAAAGAACATTAATAAAACGCAATTGCACAAACACACAAGAAACAACCTGCAATACATGCACTCAAGTCAAGTGACTGATGGTATTTGGGTCGAACTTTCCAAAGCATGCGATCACCATCAATTGCTTCCCGTGCTAGAGCTGAGCGGTTGTGCAAACATGGAAAGACACATTGCAAATACATTCGCACAACACATTGCAACAAGAACCATGTATACTGTCCAGTATGATCCGAGACACCATTGTGAGCCGCATGGAACAACACGTTGGCCCGCTGCAATACCGAAAGGTTTCTCTCCGTAAGCAACGCTCCAGGATTCAGGGTTGAAGACATACACGACCGCATTGCCACCAGGTTTACAAACACTGCTGCCCTGAGCCTAAGTTGTGAGCTGCAACCGTACACTGCGCACTAAAATACAAAACCTTTAACCAATTGCAACCCAAACACGCAGCGTGTTCATCCATGGGGTTTGCATGTGCCACTGCCAGCGTCACCCCTTTCAACCACTTTGCAAGCACAGCTGCTTCCTTAGAGCAGTAGAAATATGTAGCATTCACAAGATTGAGAACATGGCCCATCAAAACACAAAACTTTTTCATACCAGGCACAGACCCATTGAAATGTTTCTGCACCAGCGTTGGATAGTTGTTCTTACCAAGGGGGTACAGCTGTTTCCTGCAAAGTCAAAGCTTTTTCTTCAAATTGAGTCAGTCCAAAATCATATCAACAGTACCATTGCACGTGCAGTACATGTTTTAAATTGCAACCAGGGCACACAGAATACATTTGCCCCCTGTTTCCTGACCACATCATTCCAGGCAATCAGTATCACCCAACAAATCTTCTTAAGAGGGTGTTTCACAAGAGTCAGTGGGATAAATGCAAACAAGCTACTAACTCGATGTCTCCGACACTCCTTCTGGGAATCCACGAATGCTAACCTCAGCCGCTCATCCTGTGAGTCGGCAGCCCAGACGCAACTACTTTCAGTCAGCTCCACCAGCGCCTACAGTCGAGGTAGGTCAAGCACAGCCCCAGGTGGGACAGCTTTGGGGTGCCAAAAAAGTCCTAAGGTCGGGTTTGAGGGCGACCAAAAAGTAAAAACAAACAGGTAAAATAAACAAGTCTAAGAATCAGAGGCAGATGCCTCTGGTGTGATCGCCAAGTCAACCAAATGAAGCCAATCAGTAAGTACCGTTGAGATAGCAAAACCAGGGAGTCTCGTCCACGCATTGGGGTTGGAACCAGTGGTGATTAATCCAAGTGTGGTTTGGAGACATGTTCTGTGTGGCGCCTGTTCACCAAACGCAGTGTACACCATTGACCCAGAAAGCGTAGCGCCACAATACATACAACATTTCTCACTAACCCAAGATGTCGTTAGCTTGAGAGCTTTCTGCAAAAATTTTTGATCTCCCTTCAATCCAAACAAAACACCTCTGTATGGTCCACACACCACTCCAGAAAAGGGCCTCTGAATTGGATTACCGTAAACATCCACATTCATGAAGCGTCCCTCTTGCAACTCCAGAAGTCCAAGAACCACCCATGAATCTAACGTGTCATATGTTTCTGGAAGGGCTCGGTTCACATCCATCACATATATCAAAAAGCGAAGGTCCCAAGAACTTCTTCCCCCCATCAGGGGGCTAGAGATTGTCATGACAGTAAAACTCCGTCTGCGGTGAGATTCAGCATCATCACCATGACAAAGGATTGGAAATATTTCATCAAGATTGCAGGCCTAGGTTTGAATTCAACCAAATCAACAAACATCCTAAAATATCAAGCAGTTGCAAATCTCCTCAACACCACACCAAATTCAATCAAGGTGCCGGATCAGACAAGACAGGATGCTGTTGAAACCAAGAAGTCGAACGCTGACCATCCCAGAAAGCTCGGAGCACCTAGGCTAGTCTCATGATCAACCAAAACATATGCATTATCAAGTCTTTGAGCCAAGGAACACCAGGGGCGCCCAGCCAGCGATCACGGAACAACTTCTCATCGTACTTGTACATTGAAGAAATCCTAAGGTACACACATCATCATGCACAAATCATGTGTCATATGTTTTTTTTTGGCTCTCACACTTTGCTATTACGCATGCACCCTGCACCCGCACCCATGCATATTTTTGCAGACTAGTTACACATCAGATGGCAAGAACATATGCCAGTGGTCCAAATAAGCAGGGTTCTCTTGATTTTGATCCACTAATAGAAGCTCCACCCTGGGAAGAAAAGGTGTTTGGAAGAAAAGGAGTGTGGGAAGAAAGGATGTCCAGATTGACGTTTTCTAAATGGAATGGGGTGGTGCCCAAAAGGTGAATCAAAAGAATCACAAATCAGATTACATGTTTAAAAGACAAGTGGCCGATGTGGCTGTGGAAGCATATTTCTCCAGCACTGTTTGTTGAGCCAGTTCCAAAAGCGTTTGGCAGTGTGTTTTGTGTCCACGTCATCTCCTTGCTTCACAAGGTCTTTCAGGTTCTTCCTAAGTAGGCATGTACAAAACAGGTTTCACCTTCAATGTTGGTTCATGGGTCATTAAGTCAAGATTCGGGAGATGTCTTCCAGGAATGCGTCTTCTAAGAACGCGGAAGAATTCAATAAGCGTTTGCACACTCACCTCATTTGTCACAGTAGCGAAACACCCATCCCAATTTGCAATACCGATCATTGATATCATGTTTTTGAATTAAAATGCTGATAGGCCACATCCTTTCCCAATTCCAGAAACTCTTCAACCAGATCCATGGGCTGAAAATAAGGGAAACGAACATGGTAGATCAGTAGATCAAAAATGGCCAAACAAACGGTTTGATTTATGTGGTTTCGCAAATTCAAACTTCTTGTTTGATATGTTGGGCCCATGAATTCCCAACCCAACAAAACATGGTTTCTTAACAGGCCTGAACCAGAAAACAACTGCAGTTGAAAGAAGCTGGATACCAGAAACACAACTGCGACTGAAAGACACTGGAAACCCTGCGTGATCATACATGTGCAATTTTGATATCATATGTTTTCTCTTTCAACTAAAGATAGGTGCAAATATGGTGCAGCTCTTGCAATGGTGCTGGAAGTCACCGGCCACGACAGGCCACAAGAAGCTCTATTCACAACTGTGCGGAGGCCAAAGCCCGATCTGAGGCCACGGATCGTGACCAATAAAGGACAAAACAAATTAATTGAATTGAAGGTGGGATGTCATCAAAATAGAGGCACCAGAATCAGTGGTTATGATGACTATGAATCTGAATGATTGATGGTTGATACTTCAAACAAAGGAAATTTTATTTGATTGCTATCAGTTGTTTATAAAGAAGTTTGTTTGTTTCTGCTACTGTCCTGAAACTGGCGGCAACATCACCATGGTAGGGCAACGGATATGGAGTGGTGGAATCTCACACATAAGGGTGCTATGGTTGTTTGATTAAGCAATACTTTGCAAGAGGGTTTACTATATATGTTATAGCATATGATGTTCAACATGTGCACCCCAGTGTGCGCAATGATGACATCATCACAGCATATCCTGGTCACAGCACTGGCACAACCCCAAGGTAAAACAAGCAAAGCGTATCATAATTGCGTTTATTGTGAATTCACATTCCTGATGCATGTGTCAAACAAGTGCCAGCCTGTTAGCAGTCCGAGTCACTATTGGAAGGTTCTTTCTTGACTTTGTCATCCCTCCGTTTCTGGGGACCCTTCACAGCTGTGATACGACGCTTAGCATCACGCACATCACCGCAAATTACCGATGCCCTAGACTTTTCTTCCTCCAATTTGTTTTGAAAATCAGCCGCATCAACCTCTGAAAGAGGGGTATTCACCAGTACATCCACACGCTCAAAGCCATTGATAGCTTCAGTTTCATGATTCATCAGCGCATCGACCTCGTGTTGAACACTAGTTGTGTGTAGTTTGTATAGTTATCACACATCATACTATCATACCACGCAGATATCATGTAGAATATGTGCAGGCCAAGTACCAATTCCCTGCAATTTCTGACCTCGTAGGACTCCATGTCTTTGACACAGGCGGGTATATCATTCACCAATTGCTTCCACCTTAGATCAAGAGTGTGATGCTGAAAAATGAATGAAGAGGAAGGAACTGAACGCCATGCAGTATTCCGCCTTATATATAAATGATACAGTTTCCTAAGAAATCCCCCCCCCTATATCTCAACCAATTCAGTCTAAATTCTTCTTGTGCATTTTCTTCATTTCTGCAACTGCTTCCTCCTGGGGTGTCTTCTCCTTCTTGGGTTTTTTGGAACGGATCTGGCCAGTGGTAAGGTTCACAAACTCTGGTAGTTCACCGTGCATGCCTTGCATTTGCTTGGCCAGCATCTGCTTGGCTGCACCATCACGGATACGACCAGATATGTTAACCTAAGTTTTTTCCAGGAATTGAGAGTTTGAATCTAGCAGGAATTATGTCTTACTGACGTGACTGCAAAAGAAATGTCATCTCGATGAGCCTATGAGTGAGTAAGTGAGGTTCCCACCAAAATCCCACCAAGACACACTGGTTTCGGCTGACACCCCACTCTCCTTGTCTTCTATTATCTCCTTCAAAATCTTAAACATTTTTGCCTTCTGGCAATTCGGTGCCTGCCAAGGTGAGAGGACACTCCATCCGGATCAAAGGGATTCAGAGCATTGACAAGCATCAGGCCTGCGGATGCGGAATGCCAGTTTGGCCTGAGCTAAAGTTAAAGGGTAAAGTAGTAGGACTCAATTAGGGAACATGACTTATGATATTCAGTGGAAAAATCATAGCCAAGAAACCTTTACACAATTCGCTGATAAAGGCTTTTGCTTCTGCTGATTTCCCGTAGAGCTTCTCCAGCTGAAAGACCGAGACCTTTCTAACATTAGATAAGAAAAGCATTTTAGGAAAATGATAGGAGAGGGGGTTCAGAGCTACCATGAAGTTTACTTTGGGAACTGTATAAGGCCCCAGCTGTTGTGTATCGATCAGTGCGAAGGTTACGCACAAAGGTAACGTACTTCTCTTCGATCTCAATCTCACCAACATCCTGGTTCTGGACAAAAGCCTTCAGCATTTGGAACCTAAGCTATTTGTGCATGGGGATCAGTTTGTCTAACTTCACGATTTCATAGCAGTCAAAATGAACATACAAAAGGGAAACAACCAAGCAGCCTCTCTTTGTCCGTGGCAAGTGAAAACTTTGCCACCAGCTCTGGCTTTGCTTCCCGCACAACAGCGCGCCTCAAAGCGCTGTATTGGCGTTTCCTCTCCTCAGCTCGAAGAAATTTGTTTTCAGAAGGGATCAGAGTACTAAGTTACCTAAGCACATGTATGTATGGTTGTTACAAGGATCTTCATATGGCATCTCAGAAGGACGTTGCATTGCAGCGATCTTCTTCTTCTCCTCTTCAGACAATTCCGTCTGTCGTGCCACTCTTTGAGAGGAAGGAGTGGCAGAATCAGATACCTGCATGAGGATAGTATGTGCATAATTCACACACAATTAATTGTTCATGGCGCATATGGTTCATAAAAAACACTATATATGTTTCAATCAAGGAACATCGGTTTCAAAGTTCAGTTGACGAGCCACACTTGGTGAGGGTGTGTCAGCTAAATCAAAGCTAGCCATTGTCGAAGTTCGTTCCACCAACATCTCCTGTTTGATTGGAAAAGCTGAGGGTACTTTGTATATTATTTGATTATTTGTTTTGATTTTTCAAATTGTTAGGTATGCAGTTGTGTAATTGAGTCTCCAAATGTCTTGTCAAACTACTGTCCTGGCTCCAAGTCTTCTGGACTTGAGGCTCAACAGGGTCAACTTTTTGTTTCCTTGCGGGCTTGTCCTCAACCCCAGCTTCAGCCTTTCTCTTCTTAGCCCCAGCTGCATCACCTCCAGTTGTGTTTTCTTTGTCCGTCTTGCTGCCTCCTTCAGTTCGTCTTGACTTTAAAGGTCTAGGTTGTTCTAGCACAGAACCTGGACCACTCTGATCTCCAGCCTTTGTCTTCAAACCTCCATCCTTTAGAGGT
>DF242673.1:1537-52596 GCA_000507305.1 Breviolum minutum Mf 1.05b.01 | reverse complement strand
TATGTATGTATGTATGTATGTATATATGTATGTATGTATGTATGTATGTATGTATGTATGTATGTATGTATGTATGTATGTATGTAAGAATGCCGCCTATCACATCTAAGAAAGGCGGAAGATCTCCCTTCAGGCAAGGCAAAAGAAGTTGATTGCAACTTTAGAAATCTTCTGGAAAAAGGCATAACGTATTACGAACACTGCCTATAACGTGAATTGAAACCACTGAAACCACCCATGTTTTTTGTTTGTTTTCTTCGCATGAACTACCAGAAAGATGCAGAAAGTTTATCATAGCTCTGCAACACCACCGGCAGATTCGCATGTTTGTGATCTAGGCACATCATCCCAAATCATTCCCAACTGCTCCTGGAAACCCTACATACATTTGATCAGCGAAATGTACATTTCAGTTGCATGATTTGGTAGGCCACAAAAAAATCACTAAAAAATCCTGGTCCGAAAAAAAATGGTGTTTTCACATCCTGGTTGGTGGTTTCAACCCAGTTCAAAAATATTAGTCAAATTCGGAATCTTCCTCAAATAGGGATGAAAATAAAACATATTTGGAAACCACCAGCTAGAAATCCTGGTCCGAAACAAAATGGTGGTTTCACATCGTTTTGGTTCCCAAAAAATCATCAAAATTGGATCAGTTCCTCGGTAAAAAATGTCACGCCGCCTCGTATGTCACGCGAAGCGATTGATGCACCTGGCGTCGAATGAATTCCCTTTTTGAAGTTAAAAAAACATGCTGCTTTTTCGTGGAAAACGTGGAAAATCGGATTGATTCCAAATTAATACACAATTCTTGACATAAAACAAGGCCATGGTGAAAGTATTGGCATCTTCATATTCTGACCATTGGCAAATCTTGGGTGAATGGCCAGCACATTTTATTCCAAGGGAGCTTTGGCAAATGATTTTTCTCCTTCCACCGTTTTCAAGGATGGTCAATCAGCCTGAGTTGAATTGGTATTTTTAAGGGCTGGTTGTAAGGGTTGATGATCTCATCCTTGGAACAATCCTAGGTCCAACAACTTCCACGGAGTCCTTGATTTCGTCCAACCGTTGGAGGTTTTGCAGCTATTGATTGGGAGAGGCATCCAGTTTGTCATTTTCTCAACTTTTTGTTGAGGTTGTGTTGTCTCTTGAAACTTGCCGTGGTGCTTGGATTTGCTTGGATCATTTGAAATGGTACGGTCTTGCAGTGCAAACCGACACACCTTTGCAAAAAATCCTCCAAGGCGCGTTATGTTCTGCGCCAACTCTCCGACATAAAAAAAATGATACCCAAGATATGATTTTGATTGCAGGGTTGATGGATGTAGAGGCCCATCAACATGGAAGCATTTTTGAAGCTAAAAAATCACCTCATATTAAAAAAAGGAAAAATCATCTGAACCATCCACCTTCATGAATTTGGGTTCAACATGTAAAAAAATGCCTGGGTGATTTAATCCTCTGAGTTATTGCTTCCCTACATCTCCCAACCCGCCGAAATTCACGAGTCCACCAGTGAGTTCCGCCTTCCCCTCTTCAGTGGCTCCACGCCAAGCTGCAACGCATGCAGACATCATGCCCTGAGAAGCCGCTTGGCAGAATCCCCGAGGAAAAGGTGAGTCCTTTGATGGAGTGGAAGTAGAAACATCTCCATGCCATTTTTTTTACATTTTTTTATTAGTACAAGTTGGGTATAGACTAGATAGAAGTAAACCCTCCTGTCATCAACAGCATGAGCAAACGAACCGCACCAACGGCAATTGGCATGTTTCTTCAAGGATTGTGTCGGATCCTATAAGATTCATAGATTTCAGAAACAGTCCAGCTACCTCCATTCACAAAGAAAGTCATGTGAGAGAAAAAAGGAAACAAGTAAACAGTAATATCACATAAGCATGATATACATGATATGTAATTGGCGTCGTCTGTTTTCAATGAAGAAACGCTGTATGATAGATTGATTTGTTGGATCCAGTTCAAATGACTGCCAAACCCAAGCATTTTCGACTCCTAACATTGACTTTGAACAAGTCAATGCTTGGAATGAACACATGATGTCATCAAGCTGGACAAATTCCGAGAAAAGACATTATAAATGATTAGCTACAGTAATATGTTTTGAATTTGAAGAAGGATACGTGATGTGTTTGGAAAATCCCCAACCGCCAAATGAAAAATAAATAAAAGATAAAGACTCACCTATCCCTAAGGATCTAGGTATGTCCTGAGAAAGGGATTTCACCTACAATCCTATTCTGGGGATGGGATGTTTCGACCATCAATCCTACTCTACAGAGAAAGGTCTGGATTCTTAGGGTATATGGGGGTTTCTTTAAATGGTGGTACCCCCAAAACACCCCGAAATGATCATTTTTAGTAGGAAAACCCATGATTGTTGGGTACCAGCATTTTAGGAAATCCCCATATATCTCTTCCCCTCCCATTTTTGGGATTCCTCCAATCCTCGAAGGATTTCTTTGCCCCCGCCTTCTTCGAGCCCATCACCATGCCCATCAAAGAGGCCCGGCTCTTTTCGCTGAC
This sequence comes from Breviolum minutum Mf 1.05b.01, assembly GCA_000507305.1. Lineage (NCBI taxonomy): Eukaryota > Dinophyceae > Suessiales > Symbiodiniaceae > Breviolum > Breviolum minutum. The sequence continues at coordinate 50,052 of DF242673.1, read as the reverse complement.
GATGCCGCGGAAACCTTGAGTTGAGGGCATCCCCAAAGACACCACAGCGGGCAACAAAAAGGAATTTCAAGTGAGCGGATTGAATAGTTTCAAAATCAAGGCTGTTGTTTTGAAGGTTTTGAAGACTTCGACTTTGAGACTTTGAAGACATCGCTCTTTTTTTTTCATCTATAGTGCAAGTGAAGACATGAGCATGGTGCAGGGGAATCAAACAACTCATTTCATTGTCATTGGATCTTTCAAATAAGTGAAGTGTTTTTCCAGATTAAGTGCCAATCTCAAACTGTTCGGTATGTATAGGTATGCCAAACTAAACAACTGTCAGTACAAGAATCGTCTCACCATCCTAATTCATCAAAACATCTGGTGGTTGTGACAGAAGCAAACTGTTATAGGAAAATTGTTGGAAGACTCTGAAAAAAACAAAACAAGTTCTTTTATATATAGTTGTATCCCATCTATCCCAGTTCAAACATACCTACAACCAACTCACACACACACACAACGAAACCAAAACACCAGTATTCTCCCACAGCCCAAGATACTTCCCAACTTGGCTTCAATGGCCAAAAAATCTTGCCTCGGGTAGATCTTCAAATGACCATCATTGATCGTTCATTCCCTCGAATCCCAAACATGTCGATATAGTGACTAATTCGAATTCGTTAATATGGGGGTAATTTATTCAACATCATGATCTGTGTAGCCACGAAAAAAACCCTCCTACTTTCCATTGAATCCTGCTTGGTTAATAGGGATCCTTATTTCATGGTTTATTGTAATCCCTATGCAACTGGGTGGGATTTCATCCCCCAACAAATCCACTAAAGAACTAGGGGCCCTTTTTGGCATTACTTGTTGTTGCAGCATGCAGAGTGCTGAAAAAAAACAATGCCAGGTGCCGAAACAACAATCTTTGATACCAGCCCCGAGCTGAACATTTCACAACATCCAAATGTCAGAACATCGAGATGCTCCGGGAGCACCTATTTTTTGCTGAATTTTTCAGGGAGAGTAAACATGTACAGTTGATGGTTCAGAAATCCGGCGAACCAGTTGAGGTTGGTAGTTTATCCACAGTTTTTGCGGGGTTTTATACATCCCAGGTGGTGCAGGTTTTTTTCCGTCAACAGTATGTTGCATACATCACATTCAACTCAAAAACACGTCATCTAGTTACTAGCTCTGTGGCTTAGCCATAGTCCAGCAAGATATTGATGGGGTGCTCAGGGGACCCCCCCAAAAAAATCCTCTTCCAAAATCCCCAAACAAAAACATCAAGAAACCACAACATATCATCCACTATTGCTATGAGGGTAAGATTCCAAAAGTCCACCTCATCCACCTTCTGAAGCGTTGGAAAAAACCCAGTGACGTGGCTTTTTCCGCTTCATCTTTGGCATGTTCCAAACGATGGATGCGCGCCTGCAGCAGAAGCAAATAAGTGAGATGCACAAAAGGAGTACAAATTGCTGATAAATACTCAGGTGACTTTGCATACACCGGTCAATGCAACATTGAACACAAAACGCAATCACTGGAACCAATGCAACAAACGATACAGGACGGACTACAGATTCTAAGGAAATAAATCACTTTCGCGTAATCACCCCTTCTCTTTTCCAAGCTGATCGCATCTCTGAATGAAAGATCTCAGAAGTAGCAATTTATTTTGGATCAATGACGAAGGGTTCTAATGTAGCCGTTAACATCTAATCTTTCAGAAACCTGAACAACACTGAAACAAGCTGTATTCCCATGAAAACTTTTTTGCTTCGTTTAGGCCACTTGGGAATTGTCCCAACATCATACACTTAGAGTAAGGTGATGATGGTGATGTCACCTCAAAAGGCGGTTTCTATCAAAAACACTAGCAGGACAGCAAAGGTAGGGAGATCTATGAAGATGGGGACCCCCATCGCAGCTGGTCAGGCCCAAAACCGCAGCCTCCGTGACGGTGCGCCAAGAACCATGACAGTTCTTAAGCCGTGCCACCTGATGATCTGAAGGTGACTGAGATGTCATAAAAACCAATGAATCGACTTGTATAGAAATGTAGGGTGTAGCACCTACTGGATACCTTCAAAATTGGGAAGTTAGTCAAGGGTGCATATGTATGTATGTATGTATGTATGTATGTATGTATGTATGTATGTATGTATGTATGTATGTATGTATGTATGTATGTATGTATGTATGTACGTACGTACGTACGTACGTAGGTAGGTAGGTAGGTAGGTAGGTAGGTAGGTAGGTAGGTAGGTAGGTATGTATGTATGTATGTATGTATGTATATATGTATATATATATGTACATAGATTGTTGATGTCGGAAACTATACCCCCACTCTGATTGTTTGATATATTCTCTCATACATGTAACTATAGATCTAACAGTTCGCAGGCACCCTTAAAAAAAAACATTTCATCCCTTTTCCTGAGTTTCGTTGAGATCTTTGGGCTCCCCCCGGCCACCGGATCCGTGTTTATCCAACCTCCTGTGCTGCATGTTCTGCTGCCACTCTCAGGATTTGCACAGAAGTGCTGGGTTGAGACTCACTTTCCTTGGAAAAAAAACACGGGGAAACGGAACGCCGAAAATACAGAGAACATACAAAATGCGGTTGCTTTTTTTTTTGTGCAGGTGGTTGCTGCATCATCAAGGGATTTCAATGGGGATCCTGGAAAACAGGGATAGATGTAGCAAGAATGATCTTATGACTTAAGATATAAAATGAAACTGCAAGGGTTGAAGATTTGATGCTGGATTTTGTTCAGAGGTCGCCTGCTTTTCTAGGTGCTACATGCTAACATCCAACAAAAATCAATGATAAAAGCACTGATTTTTTCACACAATGGATTTTTTCCAATCCCCTGATTTTTTCACACATCAAATCAAACACCTGCTCGGTAGCATCCGACATGAGGACTCCAAGACTTGAATTTTTCCAAGATGAAACGAATCCGGGACCGGACCTTCTGATACGAATTTTCCGTCAAACATCTATATGTATATATATATATTTATATGAATATAAATACAAAATATCACTCCTTTTTTTGCTGCCAGGAACTCCCAACCATTCCTGAGTCGGGACCCTGACTTCAATGACCTTCAACACTGCAGCAGCATCCTCCGCCTGGAAATTCATGACAGGCAAAACCCCAAGCTCTGAGGCTGGGAAATGACCCCTGGGGTCCCACAGGACCCCTGGGGTCCCAAATGGCCTTGGCACACCCTAAATTTTGGGGCCAAAAAAAACACCATCTGACTAGGATTCTTTGAAGTGAACCTCCAATTTTTTTTGAAACTCCCGGCCAAGAAATGATGGTTGCACACCTGTACCAATTGCCTGAGGGATGATTTCTCCCAAACTGAATCAATAGTGTCAATTCGAGAGGTCTTCAAATCCTTCAACATCCATCAGATCCATCAGAACTCCACCCTTTGAAGAAGCAAGCCAATCGCAAGGAATGAAAGAAGTTTAACATTTTAAAACATGATATTTCAACATGTCATCAACCCTTTAGCATCCAGTAACTTGCTGGAAACAGCTTCCCCAATGTCTAAAAAAACCCGAAACATCCAAGTCCCTCACTGATGAACGAAGCCTCAAATAATCTCTATCCTAATCATGCTGCTCTTTAGGGTTTCTGCACCAGGCCATTTGAACTCCGAAATAGATAGAATAGAGGTCAGTATACAGTAAACTGTACTAGAAGTTTCTGAGTGAAAAACGCAACCAACCAGGAATTCTTTTGTTGTGGCTCAAACTGAAAAATCCCCAGTCCCTTGAATTCACTACCATTAGTCCTCTCTCGAAGAAAAATACTCATTACCCTGCGCGTCATTCTGTGAGAAGCCTCCAGACTTCGACGTAAGGAACTCAAATGATTGGCTGCCTTAGAGAGCATCCATGGTTGGCAGGAAAAATCCGAATGCCACATGTCCATGCTACACAACAGAGACCATTGAAACCAAGAGTGATTAACAACAAGAAAAACCATTGTGTATAAAAATATTGTACACTCGTGTCATTGGGGTGTGCGACTGAGATCTTGGATAGAACCTTCAAATTCATCCAAAGGGGATAGGACATATAATTACTCTATATACAAGGCTCAGGAAAACAAAACACAGTCGTTTCACCTCGTTTCACACATGAATCAAATCTAGGAACCTTTATACAATTTCCAGTTCCTCTTATGTGATTTCAAAACAGTACCAACAAAGTACCCAACAACCTGACAGCAGTCATTCTATTCCTCCTAACCACCGCAGTCTTGTGCCTGTTGAACTTCGAAGATGATGTCTTCAAAGCTTTCCTTCGCGAGGTGAGGCGAGGAAAAATCGATGGGCTAAACTGCACCTGTTTTGCTGTGCTTGTCAACCAAAAAAAACATCTTGCTACGTTGTGAAACGACAAAGTGTGCATGGGAATTGTACACTCTTATGAATCCTTAATTACTTTCCGCTAGCAGTCGTTTGGGTAGGAGAAAGAGCTTTAAGTCGGTTGACAAACAAGGTGCTTTGGGGCTGAGTAAATTCCATGAAACTGCCTAACAAATACAAGCGCTTGCATGAATACGAGTTCCGAGTTTTCTGCAAAGATTTTTCATCCTCCTCACTGAAATCTATTGCTAACCTTTTTCGAAACAAAAATGCCAAGCAGTAAAATCCAAAGTGGCTCGCAACTCTCCCCCGTTTGTTATCTACCTTGAAACGTAACAATTATATCATTGAACATCCGTGCTGGCCACATCCGTCCCCCTCTCCCGAACAACGGACTGTCCATCAAGTTCAATGGCATGTGATCTGAAATGTAGTACACCATATCCTGCCCAGCATGAAGCATGCCACGGCAAGCAACAGCATTGAGGAAACGATAAAGTTTCAAAAAAATGATTCGTGACTCCTCCGGTTGAGTACCGGACCACTCCGAAGCATCATGAACGCGATGATTCGGCCAACAAACAAAAACATCTGATCTCACCACAACAGGATGCCAAGCAACCCTCACTGCTACACAACCCATCGTTTCACAGTTGTTTTTCTTGTTGCACCTCTTCCTCTTCCATTCTTAACAAAGTCTGGCGGAACGCTGCGGCAAACGGGCTACTGGGAAAGAGTGGCATTATTTGTGGAGATGTTTCCATGTTTGTCATGAAAAAAGGTATGAACAAATTCAGCTTCACCAGCACACCAAAAAGAGGTGCTAGATGTTTGTCCCCACAACACTCTCTGGAAAAAAATAGATTCTTGAGGGTTTCTGAGGTTAGTTCAGCCCCTTTCCCCGGCTTCCTATGATTTGCCAACATGCCCCGAAACACCAATATAGTGCTGGGCAATCTACAGTTTTTCACACCATGTCTGACCTATACATAGCTGGATTTCCGACATCAGGAGGAATCAGAAGGACGGAAAGTGACTTGCATAGACATGGGCTATTTGTGGGTGCCTTTTTTCTGTAAAACATTTTATTCTGTGACCGTTGTCCATACACGAAAGCTACCACCGAAAGCAATTACACCTTTCATCGCTCCAGCTCAAACAACTTCCTTCATCGCTCTTGCAAAGAAGTTTGGAAGTGAAACTGTTACAACTAAAACTCCACCATATCTTGAATCTTGGGAATTTCCCAACGGGGACATTTCTTCAACCACAACATATCCAACCAACCTCAACTACCGTCCGAACCTCAATACCATCCGGTACATCTACGCCAATCAGTTCCTGAATTTTCAAGGCCAAGGTTTTCTGATCCCTACGGTTGGGTGGTGTCATGATACATTTGTATCTTTAGATCACTTATGACAGAAAATGCTAAGACATATCTGAACATCAAATTTCATCACTCGCAATGACTTACTATACATATCTATCGCGTGTATATGTATAGATTCTAATGTGTTGTATCCTAGTAGACTTAATGTATTGCAATGTAACCAACTTTGAGTAGACAGAATATGACATTGAACTATTGAAGCTCAAACTCAAATGATATGTATACTTTGTATACCCCCCCAACCACCAAATGATTGGGTGGGGATTCAGTTGAAACTTCAACTACTGTAGCTATCCAGATTTAAGGAGGGAGATTTTCCAGAAATCCACCAAAATGGTTTCCTCAACAATAATGCTCGGTAATGATGGAACATCTAGAACATCACATTCGCAAAATTTGTTTTCAGCCATCTCTTTTGGAATTCCTCCAACCTTCGTAGCTTTACCTTGCTGTTTTGGATGCATTCCCAGCATCCGATGGCAAGTCCCCAAAGCTATGGAGCCCTACTACAGGTATTCTTAAGGGATTCAAGCAAGTCATTCACCCCACCGATATTATATCATGACTATGGACACTTGTATATGTTCTTACGATTTGTTTCAAGGTTGCGAATTTATGGATTTGAAGCAAAACATCCATCCATCCTTGGGACTATCACAACGATGTTACGATGTTACGATGCAAGCAACGTTGTTTTTTGCAACCCAACTTCGTAAACTCCAACAAAAACGTCATCCAGAACATATTCAAAAACAATACTGGAAAATCGTCCAAAGCAACAAATAGGCTTATAAACACATTTCAAGCCACCTATAGCTTTTAGATGTAGTGAATGTATTGGGAATCTTGACTTTCTACAGCACACCTTATCCTTTCAACTTGGGGTCACCATACCATGACGTCCAGCAAGGGCGCCAAGATTTGTTTCCGTCCCTGGGGAATGATGCGTTGGCTGGTTTTCTGGTTGATAGAATTTCCAGGGGCCCAAAAATCTTTGTCTAAATGGTTGAATTGGTAGAACCGTCTCCATGTTGAATCAGTGGATGTGAGTTTTCTTTTGGATGCATTTTGAAGCCAGTTTGGCGGGCGGGTCTTTGACTCCGCTGCCATCCCATCTCAGAAGAATCACCCTCCAGAATCATTCTTCAACCGTTCCGTTTGGTATCTAAACCCTATCTAAACCCTATCTATCAAACTACCCCCATCATTGGAAGCGATTTTTCAGTACTTTGTTCCCACCAACATTGGTGGAAGTAATATCCTTGAGTTTAGCCTGCCACAACTCCTGATCATCTTCAAACACACTCACAGTGATACGCGAGAGCTCTTTATTGCCTGCTTCAAAGGGATTGCAAACATTGACTTTTTGAATATGTGAATTCTGAAATTGATTTGTTTTCTCCCCGGCCGTAGCACCTACGGACCCTACTATATCCAAGAGTGGCATGTTCACCTCCATGAAAATTCATGAAAATTGACTCCATTTCCATTGACGACTCATAACCCTTCACAACAATACGAAGTTTCTTCTCAGCCACAAGGAATGCCGAATCCAAACTTTTGCTCCGCAGGTCCCATGTTTTGAAACTTTTTTTGAAACCAAACAAAAATCCAGTAAAACGATCCATGAAGTTGTTCACCAAACTCACAGTAGTCACATGGGCCATGGGTATATAAACCGCAAATTATGATACTGATACCTCACGTGTTTCCCAAAATTGCGGGAATTTTAGGGTAAGCATCCTTCCTAAATCAACAGGTTTGGGGTGAGATCGCAAATTTCAAACATATACCCTTAGTTTCGCCAGTCTTTGCCAAGAAACCCAGGTCTGAGCCATTTTGGAGCTCACCATATTGTGTTGCCTAGGTGGTGGAACATCAGGGTTGAAACATATGTAGGGAACTACCATCAAGACCTTCCCTTAAATAGCCATCAGGATGTTGGGATATTCAGGTAATCTCTTTATCAACAAGACTACACTTTCAAGACACCTAAAAAACACCAAACGTGTCAACAAAAACAACATCCATATTGGGCCCTCCAGTCATTCCTTGTTAGGTTGGGGGGACACCCTCCGTACCTATCTTTCGTTGTGGTGTCAAAAGGCGTGTTTTTTTTCCTCTAGCACTTTCAAACAAAAGCAAATAACAAGAACGTGTCAAGAAACATTTTCACAACTATAACGAATCTCACAAAAATTCCCACAATAAAGTGATCGTGCAGAAGTACTCAAACTGCCTCCACCAGGATAAATTTTGGCATCTTTCCGCGTGTTCTTCAAATTTCTCTATACCCTTCACTGACTGCCTCTATGTCTGGGCCCACCAAACCACAAATCTAAGGAACTCTGGATCATTGCTAACCTCACCTGCGATCAGCGTGAAGAACTTCCATCTGAAAACAGGTTCCCTCCCGTTTCCGGGGGTAACCCCAATCAACCTGACAATGGGGATTCTTATGAAACCTAAACGCATCATCTGATAATCTTGAAAGTTTCTGTTCTTCAAACGGGCCTGTTTTATTGAAGGCCACAACGAGTGTGATAATTTTTACACATGTCAAATCGACAACGAGTTGCGTTGGACAAAATCACAGCACATTTAGAACAATAAGATGAGCTACCTCGTCATGCGAAAAGGTCTGCGAATTACTTTGAGGCTTGCGGACTTCTCCACAAGGTTGCACAGCTCAAAGGAAGTGAACTAAAAAACAAGCAAATTCCATTAATTTGAGCGGACAGGAACTTGAAAAAAAATCCAAATACGAAGCATCTATATAGATACTTGGTTTTTTCAATTCTTTGCTTGGATTTGCTTCTTCGATGCTTGGAGAAAGCAAAAAGATGCAAACAATACTCTCCCAAATGGTGGTTGTTCATGGTGAATTACCATGCTACATCGTAAAAAATCACCAAGTTTGTCACCAAAACATATCTAAACTCAGGGGCCCATCTCTTTCGGGGGTTTCATGCTGAACAGCACCTCCTCGAAGTCCACGATGGCTGATTTCGGACTCAAGGTGGACGCCCTTAAAATTGCGGTTTTCCGACAAGGATATGATAAGCCCTGGGTTGTCACCCTGCCTAGTAACAGTCACCATCTTCCATGATATTTTTAGGAGGGGATACAGTAATACCGAACTTAAACCGGAAAGAATGCCACTGTTATTGGGAGGGAGGAACAACCCAAAATTTATCCGCGAAAGATGTTGATGTGGGATGTGGTGACATGGTTCGCAAGATATGTCGATAACTTTTGACGATGCTTAAAAGAAATGGCAATGCAAAAAATGCGCCAAAATGCACGCCGTTACACCTATTCTGGGGTGGCTGCTGGAACAATACCATCATCATCATCATCATCATCATCATCATCCCCAGACCTTTCATAACTACAACATCCTCAGCTCGTCGTGCTTAAGTGAACCTTCATTGAAGTTATCGGGGTTCGGGTCACTGTTTTTTTTGTTGCGCCGATACGCAACATACAATGATCTGTTTCTTTCGGTCTGATTAGTTCTCACTGAAACATCAAAACTGACAATCAGGTTCATGGCAAAGAACAACAAAATGATCCACACAACCACAGCCCAGAAACCTTCCCACCCATCCACTGCAACCTGAAGATATTTTTAGAAAAATCTTGGATTCGGCCGCCTTTGGCATGATGATATGAATATTGAGCCATCCCAGCACAATCCCTAAAAAGTAGCTGTCCAAAAACGGTTACTCATTCATATTAAAGTTTACAAAGAAATGCATCAAACCAATTGGCACAATGTACGTACCCAACGAAGCCGTTCAAACACGAAATTGGTACCTCATCAAACAAAAATTAAACTTTGGGTGTTGTGGCGTTTGGATTGTTTCGAAACCCAACTTATGCTTACAATCCCCAACTTCAACAAATATGTGGAACACATATGGGTTCAGCAAATTTGAACCGAACAACAACTTGGCAGTGGTTTGTATGGTGGAAACTTTGGAACAACAACAACAGTTCCACAAGAGAAACATTGCTTTCAGGTCCAAACTTCGAAGCCTTTGGAGTCGTCATGCCTCGCACCAAAAAAAAACCCACGGATGTATGTTGGCATTGATTAAACCTCTCCCAAGGAGTGTAAAACACGCCATCTTCCATCGTGTATCCAAATATTCGCAGGGTTCTCGTATGATCAATCTGCCTGAAACATTCTGAATGTACCTTACGAGTGATTTTTCAGGGTTTGACACTATACCGGGGACGTTTGCGGCCACAACCAGTCATTATATAGTACCATTAAAAAATCGAACCACATGTGTGATTGACTTTTCAAAAAAACAATGCTGGCGTGTTCTTCGGGTGCGTTTTGCCCAAAGTTCGTGAAAACCTCCACACGCCATGCTTAGAACATAGCAATTCAGTAGCGATAACAAATTTGCCCAAACCTTCGAAATTAGCGAGCCGAAAAGATTCTCAACATCGTCACTAACCATGACCCATGTCATGGAAATATGATATATGTGCTCCTTGTTGTCATTGTTATCATCATTGAACTGTTTTTGAATTCTATCATCATGGTCGTCACTAGCATGAAAAATCTGCATCAACAACCACAACAACACCATCATCATTATCAACGAAAACTGGCTAGCAAAACACAAAACGTTTTGTTGTCGCCATTTTGACGGCCGCCGCTGCAAAGCAAAGGCCAAATATGTATACGCCTCATCATGGACAGTGACTTGCGATCCGGAGGCGCAGCGTGAAATTCTTCCCTAAACAGTCAGGCAAAACCATCTCATATGGGTGAAAAAACAAATAAACGCAAAGGCCCTCGGCACTATTGGGAAACACCACCCACCGCTGAGGAAAACAATGGTCGGGTTATCGGGTTTCACAGGAATTGTGGCTCGAATAGAACAAGCATGTGTTTGATAGGATCCCGTGCAGCATTGCCCACCAAATCTAACAAGAGCTTTGTGCGAATTTCGTGCGCAAAAAAACCATGAGTCGAGCTGTCCTTTTGCCAGGGCCAACCATGCATGGTAATGGCTCAAGGTAGTTCGATACTGGAAAGACATGCCGACGACCCCCAAAGAAGATGCAAATCAAATGCCAAAAATGAAAAAACCCATTAGCAGCCTAATCTTTGTTTTGGCCACGGCTGCGGCTCCGGGTCCTGTCAAAACGGGCACGACCACAACAAAGAAATTGGATTCACAAACTTATATTTGCCAACAATGGCACCAAAATATGGGAATCGCGTGGTCGCAAAGACATTGCAATCTTGGCTGCAGACAAGTGCATTGAAGGGATGGTCGTTGCACACATCCTCTGCAAATCCGACTGAACGTCACCGGGGTGCTGTGCAGGGAACCATGAGCCCCATCGCCTTAACCTACGTACGGCTCGGGAGTACGTGAAAAGCTTGCGTCAAAAGTGCAACAGAAACGGTCTGAGGGAGAGTCTAAAAAGGCGGAGGGCAAAACAATATTGGTACAAAAGAGGATCCCAGATTCCGAAACTTTTCAACCCCTTAAACAAACCACCTCTACAAGAAAAGCATAATTTTTGTTCACCAAGGGAAGTGAAGTGGTTTTGTCAAGCCGCTAGAAGCATCAGTGATGATGTCAATTCTTCCCATAATTGAGAGCTGATAAGGGGTTCTATTGCAACTATATAACTTCAACTCAAACATACTGGGGTCCTGATTGTGGAAATTTTCTGCACAGCCATGCATACTGAGCTGCTGCATGTCCCGGCTGTCAGCACAAAAAACATGCTGGCAGTGGAGCAACCAACAACCTGACTTGTGCCTCCTCTTCTTGCCCGTTACTGTTTTGCGTGTATTCTGGTATGACTGCTTTAGCTTTGGAACTAGATGCTAGACTAGTTGTATACCAGTGAAAAAGGATGGAGTATATACTTGATAAACTAGCATCTACCAAACAAAAAGGCAAGTCAATTGGCTTCCGTGTAACAAAATCATGCAGCATCCCAAATAGGCTTCTAGATTCTGGCTCTGCTAACTTCAAGTTTGTCAACAGTGAGTGGAACCTCCAACCTACCTTTTGACCCACGTCAGTCTCAAGGCTTTTCGTAGCCTTCCTGCTCTGCCACTACCCTTGCTGGAACAAATGAAACAAGGGGTTGCGGATATACGCAGCCAAACTGAATGAAACAACTTGAGATGTACAGCATGCACTGCTACTTAGATACGACGGATAAACTCAAATATAAAACATGCTTAGCAACACTACAAAGCATAGCTTCCATAAATCAGAACTAGTTCAAATGAAGGACATTCGTTTGAAGGAATATTGAATCTTGACATAGGTTTCCAAACTTTCTTCTCCATGGCTCCACGGCTCCGCGTTCTAAAGCAACACCCAAAACCCACCTAAGGTATCCTTGTTAAAATCAGGCCGTTTCCCAACATCGCGGGTGACAAACTTCAAATAAACTTCAACCACTTGCATATCATCTACCATTACTATACACAAATCTAGTTGGTGGTTGATTCCCAACCCATTTGAAACATATGCGCAAGTCAAATTGGATCATGAACCCCCAACTAGGGGGTGAACATAAAAAATATTTGAAACCACCACCTTGCAAATTATATGAAATTACTTAAGAAACTTATACATTTCTTTTACACACACACACACAAGACTGTGTCAAGGGACAATGCCACTCGGTTGCACCTACATTAACACTAGAGAATCGCAGGGCTTGCGGACCAAAGGGCAACAAACATCAAACAAAAATCCCTCCCAAACAATGAAACAGAACCCAAGAAAAGTGATATTATGGTATTCCCACCCAATTTTTTAACAATTGCCAGGCTCAAACGGTATTCCCACTCAAAAAGAAATACATTCCACCCCTGTAAAATTTCCAAAAAATGCGTCTAATTGAAAAAAACCGCACAACGAAGGCAACAGGCAAACAACACACAATGGAGAGGTCGTATTCAACACGAATCTACACTGTACGTACACCCATGGACCTTCATAAATTCATTTTCAGAAACTGTTTTTCAACCAATCCTGAAAACGAATGGGAACCAACCAACAAATGTTGACCTTGTAGATAAACATCCCACCCAGTAACAGTCACCAAATAATTGAATAGGATTTGTTACATTTTCGTAGGGAATCCCCTACAAAACCTCAAAGAATGCCAAAACGGCATCCTGGGGGGGGTGGATCCAAAGCATGAAAAACCCACGTCCTCGAGACTTTTGAAGCTTTCCCATCCTGGAGATGCAAAAAGTTGACACGTCAGTTGTGACTAGAAATCACATTTATCACCAATCTTCATGTTGAAAATCCTATCAAATATTATCAAATCATCAAATATGTTTCGTCCATGCGTGAAGAATGGTCCATCATCATACTGGAGTGGCATACGGAAAACGGGAAGACACCTTTCCTGAGCCCTGCTTCAGGAAGAGTCCAACAGCTTGTAAATGAGTCTCAACATAAACTTCTTCAGCGTGTGACAACATTGATATTTCAAACATCTAAAAAAATACACTTCTCTGAAACGTCTTGCCATGTATGTGATCGTACAGCTGCAAAGACGAATCATGGTATCTGTGAGTGTCTTATTACTAGTAATATCTAGTTCCCAATTCGTATGGGTGAATCAATTCAAGCATGTGATGTTGCCAATAGTCCGACAACAACAAGTTTACCGATTCCCAATTTGGGTGGTTGAACCCCTCCTGAACCACCATTTGAATCATTTCAAGAGCTATTATATATTGATTGTGGAAGGTTGATCAGCTGACAAAGAGGAAATCCTGCCAATTCTCACTGCTGGCCTGAAAAATCATCTTTTCGTGCTGTGAAACCCGGGACGCTGAGCTCAAAATAATGACGATTCAGAACCATACACATATCTATGAAACAACATTGAACATATTTAGATTAAATAAACCTTGATCAATCCTTTTAAGATCACCGCCTCACTCCATAGAACTATTTCAAAAGTTATAGAATATATGAAAAAATCGACAAAAGTCCTGACTTGTCCTGTTTTAATTTGGAAAACATCTTTTGTAAACTGCACAACAAAACCCCCCGATTGTTCGTCACGACGCCGGTCTTCGCCCGGTCGTTTCACTCACGCCACGCCTTGGCCGGCTTGCCATCGCGGTCGTCACCTTTGCCTGCACCTTTTCGTTGCATCATCTCCTGGAGACAACGGGTTCTTCCCATAGAGGTGGTTGAACAACCGTCGTCACAAACCCCAAAAATGTGTTTTTTTCCTCCCAAATTTTGTCGGTTGCATCTTTTTTTGGAACGAAACATGGATGGTTTTTTGCTGGGCTAATGCTTTCATTTCAGGTGGAGTTTCCCCCCAAAAAAAATCGATTCGAAACAAACCTTTCAAGCACATCTCATGGACCGGGCCGTTGAACGTTGGTTTTTCATCCAACTTCCCTACGTGAAATTCATCGACTTGATGCAACAAAACCTTGTCATCGACTTGGTAGAATTGCATCAATTTTCGGATAATTCACCCGAAAACTAACATGACAATGGAAAACCAACCATGTGAAGATGTATCTCCTATTCAAAATTGAATTGTTTTCCAATGTCATGTTAGCTTTCAGTGGTGTGATTCATGATGATTCCGCAGGGTTCATTCAGCCTTCGAAACAAGAGCCTTGCTCGGGTGACTACAATGTCGTGACTAGTATCTTCTCCCTGCATTTTTTTCTTGTCATCTTCCTGCACATGTATTTCGAACGTTTTCGAACGATAATATATGCTATGACTATGTAAAAAAAATATACATAACATAGTATAGATACACGACATAGAAACTATATGTATAGATGATATAGTATCTTGGTACAAATCCAACTTAACGCATATATGATATATATATATATATACATATATATGTATCCCGAGGCAGTCTACCCTAGGAAAATTGTATATACATAGATTATATTATATGAATCCCATCTAGAAAAAAAACAACATCCTCATTCCTTTACTTAAAAAAGGTATCAAATTGCTGGAGTCCGTACTTCAATTCAGCATCCCAAGGCATCCAAATTCCTCGCTCTCACCACCAATCCCGACCTTAGGTCGCCCAGATTCTCGTTCAATGGTGCGGATACGACTGATGGCCATACCAATCGGATTCTGTGCGCGTTTGATGTTGTCAACCTGAAAAGGAAAAGCAAAAAAAAAGCAGGTGAAAAAGTCGGAGGTTTGCACAAATAACTTGCTATCGTTTGTTTATGGTGGCAACAGTGGCAATTGGTGGTTTTCGATGTTGGATGATGTCGTACAATTAGTGAAGAAGTCCCATGCACTGGAACCCAACAGCCCGTACTACAAGGGCTGTTAGACAATGAATTTTAGTAGGCTGCCATAGGTGGGAACGGAGCTGCCAATAGCAGGGAATGAAATGTCTCATCGTCCATACTTCACTAGCACCGCCCGATCATTTCATGTTTCAGTAGGCCATTTTGGGCCCTAAACTTACCCGTAAACAAAGGTATTCAAGAGTTTTCATTTTTTTGACTCAAAACTGTGATCCTTTCTACCCGAAAAGCATCCCAAAAAGCACCACAAGAGTTGCAAAAAAACACGAGAGTCATGCTATGGTCAAACCTCTTGCAATTCCACCAATTTCTGGGGAACCGGCATCCACTTTATCGAAGCTCAAAAACGTGTTTTTTTTTCGAAAGAACTGACCCCATCGTCTGGTGGCTTTCGAAACTTAAAAAGAGCAAAAACATCCAATTCAGGTATAATAAACAAATGAAAAACCATATGAAAAAACATATAAACATGATTAAATATCAATGTAACTATACATTCTTTGAAAAAAAAGGTTGGGCAATATCATATTATATCGTATTTTCTCATAATTACCTTGTATCCTATCATATCTGCATTAAATACAGTATATTACATCACATTTCCTCTAAAAACATATCAATCTAAGAAATCAGGATGTCAGGATGACATCATGTCTTCATGGACTTGCGAAAACTCAACTCCGAAAAAGATCGATGGCCGAGGTCCGAACCTCGGAGGGTTCCAAGAGACGCTCCAAATCATCACGGTGCATATTCCTCAAGCTGTGAGCGGAGCGGCGGTTGTTGACAAATCTTGGGCAAAAACACCAAGCTGAATTGAAGGCACAGTTGAGCAAAAAACCTACCACCTTCTCCCCCTAAAGGGAGTGACATAATCGAATTTGTTCAAAACATCTCATTCATCCTTCACTCTAGTTCTGATTTGTATGCCTTTCCTTGAGTTGCTGGCACAACAAGCTGTGCTTAAGAATATCAAAAGGAAGACCAATCGATCGTTGCATTGTTAAGATGAAACGCAAAAAGAACGGAAACAAACATCGTTGACCAAGCGCTGGTAGAAGGATACAACTCAGAACACCATGAGAAAATGCAAATAGTAGACTCGTTCTTCAACACAACTTGGCAATCTCAAGCCTGATTCAAGCTGACCTGGAAACAGTCCCTAACTTCCATGTGAGACTCAACATAGATTCTCAAAAGATTGCCTTGATAACTCAAAGTCCTTACCTTAACAACCCGTTGTGATCCATTGTGACTGAAAACATCTGTAGATTTCCATGAGACACCTCAATGTCACCCACAAAAACCCAAGCAAACTTCAAACCATCCACCGTTTATCGCATCAGTGAAAAAAATCCCCATCCGGTTGGATTTCAGCTTTGGTGACTGCATCATCCCTCGAATCTTGCCAATGAGTCCTGGGAAACGAGATCGAAATTCACGGGCACGGGTAAACCTGGCCCCAATCCCAATGTGCAGCCACAACTGTCGTGTTGAAAAACCCCAAATCGATTCATGGTGGCAAGGAACGACTTCATTGGAGGTGAGTTGAAAATATGCTATGGAACAATACTGGGGTGCCCCCAAAGTTGAGAGTTTTGCCGCAAATTTGCCGTCTAAAAGGATCAAAGAAGCTGATCATTCGGTGGACCGAAAAGAAGGGGTGCAGGGTTTCATTTCATCTATACTGATCATCTGTGTTTTCATCTATATCCCCTCAGCCTTGGGACCAGTTGAACGTATGGACTTGTGGCGTGTCGACAAAAAGCCAGCCATTATTCGAAGCAACTGCATTGTAATTGCAATTTGAAGTTAGTTTTACCAACCTGGAATCCGACTTGAAATTTGGGAGAAATTCATGACATACCTTTTAGGGTCACATTAACTTGAAAACTCACTCTAACTTGGGTAGATTCTTGCATGATGGACCCCCCTGACTGACAGCCCCAAGACCTTGAATAGGTGCTTCGAACTACCGTCAACGTGTTGCATGTCCTTTTGAGAAACCTACACTCGGGCCATTCATGAGATTCTTGTGGTTATAATTCATCACCCTTGGCTGCCGCAATGGTTTGGTTGCTTTTCACAGAACGAGGTAACACATGAACAACATATCCGGTAACGTTCCACATGAGACCATCTCGAAGTACCCAACATCATAAAATGTTGCAGCAAACTATTGGTCTTGACACCAAACAAAAAGTCAAAAAAATCTTGGATCATGAATCATACCCACACTAAACAAAGGGTGCCTGGGAGATGAACTCCCGTGGGGGAAGCTTTTGCACTCCAGACTTGGAGTTGATCGAACTTATATTTCACCGCAGTATCCAGAATTATCTAATACTGTCCAAAAGAAAACTTCGGAAATACTGTTGATGGTTCAGAAATCCCAAACAACCACCTGGGATGGTCATAAAACCATGTAAATAATTGGGATTTTTTTCCATATCCCCTGGTGCAGGAAAAAACTTCCATCAACAGTGTGATGTGATAATCAAAAAACATGCGAAATTTATCTAGTTGGTGGTTTCAACCCATTTGAAAAAATATTAGTCAAAATGGGAATCTTCCCCAAATAGGGGTGAAAATAAAAAATATTTGAAACCACCACCCAGTTATACACCATTTTGAAAGTAGACTTGGAAACAACTCTGTAAGGTATCTCCTCTGAAAGGTACCAGTTATCCCCCTCCCAGACTTTGCCAAGGGTCGACCTTTGATTCCCACCTTAGAATCAAAGATAGCAAAAGGATGCTGAAATTCTGATCCGGATGACTTAATATAGGTATATATGCATATATATATATATCGAATTTATATAACAAACTATCTTGTGAGTGAATCAAAAAATAACCAATATCTTATTTTTTGTGTCCGCTAAACATTGGGGCCAGGAGTTTCGTTTCCTGTATTCAACCCACAACTGAAAGGATTGGTAGGACACTTCTGGTATTGACGGTGGCCCGAAAGGCGTGACCTGTACATCAATTGCTGTTGGACAACACCCAAGTGAAATCAAGTTCGGCTTGGCGGCTTGTTGATACCTGGACTTTCACCCGAGCACTATTCAAAGGGTAAAAAAAAACCCCAAAATACAAAGGAACGGATGGACATGACTTTCTCAGAATGGTAGCAGTTTACAAACACACAATAAACTTGAAAAGGGAAGTATCAAAAATAGGAATTCGTATCAGGCGACTGGAACAAAGTACAAGCCCTGTTCAGTGCGCATATGCACAGCAAATATTTGTATATTCAAATTTAGATACAAAAACATGATGCAATATATCATGCATGTCAGATACCTACATACACATGTATACCTCATGAAATACCACTCGGAGATTTTCTGGTTGTATCGCACTCCAAACTTGCACAACATCCCAAGCTCAAAAAACACTCTACAAAAATTGCAGTCGTTAATCATGTTCAGTCATATTCCAAAAGTAGTTGGTGGTTTCAACACATCTGAAAAGTACACTTGGTGGTATTCGTCCAATTGGATCATGAAACCCCAAGTTGGGGTGAACATAAAAACATATTTGCAACCACCACCTAGAAAAAGATTGATCTTTAGATTGATTGCACCACCACCGCACAAATGTTCCAATGGATGCACCAAAACTTGATTATACATACTACCCGTTGTACGTCTTGACTGCAGGATTGATGGCACAAGGAATCACATGGACCATTGTTGCTAACGTAAATCCATTGGCAAGTCTCTGTGTTAAGGAATCAACCGAAACATCGGTAGAACGTCGCTGGCCTATATGTGGGTAATTTTTAGCCCCAATGCATTGGTAGGTCCCTGCCCGAAACCCCATGGCATCCAAGGTTTTATTGGTCCTTCCACAAAGTCGATGATATTCTTCTTTTCCCTCCCACGGCGGGATATGTATGTATGTTAGTTCCCCGGAGGGTAGCTGCATCTAAAAACCTGATATACAAACTACTCCCCCCCCCAAAAAAAACCCAAAAAAATCCACTGAAACATGATGCTTGAAAGATGACATTTTCCTTTTGAAATAGTTCCTTTAGGGGGAGATTTCCGTCATTTTACCTCTGCTTTAAAAAGATAGTTGAAATCCGCGTTTTCCACCTACTGAGTCTTTGGGAAACCTTTCCCCAAAAGCCAAGTGGCTGTCTCGCAAAAGTCATTGTAAACATCCAAGTCATCCTGGATGTGCAAAACAAACAGGCCACGTTTGATGGAAGTACACCCTTGGAAGATTAACGGCGGGTTTACCTACAGCCATCAGCCATGAAAAGAAAGGAAAATGATCTGAACCAAACCTCCGGGGAATTATGTTCCATGTTAATCTTCGGGGGTGCAAAATATGAGAGTTTGGTGGAAATCATAGTGCAATAGCCAAACCAGATGGCTTTCCTGAATCACCCATTTGAAAAATAAACGCAAGTCAAATTGGATCATGAAACCCCAGGGATCGGGGTGAAAATAAAAAATATTTGAAACCACCACCTGGCAAAATTGAATTGTTTTCTCTCAAACTTGTCTAATCCCCTGGATGATTGAAGTGATGGTTGGAACAGCGCAGTCCAATTTCTTGGAGAAGGCAATGGTTTGGCAGCGTCGAAACATCTGAAAAAACGAAAATCCACAAGAACACCCCAAAACAACCCGAGGAGGTCACCCCATGGACTAAACTTCGTGTGTGGTTCTAAAAAATCTACAACATACGTGTATTCATGGACCAAACTTCAGGCATATCATCGAAATTATCAATGAAAAAACAGTGGAGTCTTTTGTGGGCTGACTCAAATTCATTCTTAACTTTTACATCAAAAGTCGATTCTATCGACATATCAACTCACTGTCCCCCTACGAAAAAAAACACACCAGGAGGCGATCAACCCCGACACCGGCCGTGAATACGCTGGCAAATCTCAACTCATGAAGATCACTAATGAAAAAGATCCCACGAATGGAACGGGTTGAAACCAGCCGAAACCGTGATATTTATCGATGTTTATCAGAAACAAATCCGTAGATTCGGTAGATGTTCCGTAGATTCTTCAGGAATGTTGAGCTTTCTGAAAAATTCCTGAATCAAAGCCATCTAATCTAACAAATCTGGTATATAAATTGAATGATTGAAGACCTTACACCTGCCAAAGTAAATTCCAGTGTCAGTGGTATCCTTCGTCCGATAGGCCAAATCAGTGAAGAGTGGCTTTTCACGTGGACCTTCCCGGCATTTCAGAGAAAGCAATGTGGAAAGAAGTTCCAGGGCAACCATTTGCTTGTTTGACAATCTCAAAATACTGTTGATGGCTGAAATCCTGCATCAGTTGATAGGGCCTAGTTTATCCCATCATTTACAAGGTTCTATAATTTTATACATCTCAGGTGGTTAGCCGGATTTCTGAACCATCAACAGTAGCATCATTCATGGTCTACATAACAAGGAATCACATTACAAATTTCTTTACAAAGAGGGTAGCCAACCCTACGTTGCAGGGTCTCTTAAACTTAGATATAAACAGAAGGGGATGGTTTCTGCTCATGTCTCCATTCGAAATAGAGAGGTACCACACCATGGCTCAGAATCGTTGAGGACTTCAAAGTGGATCATTCCAGTACCAAAAATGCTCCCAAATGACAAACCACTGTTGATGGAAGAAATCCTGCACCACCTCCTATATAAAACCAGCACTGGGATAAACTGCCAACCTCAACTGGGGAGCGCCGGATTTCTTCCATCAACAGTATGGTGACAATTGATGCCATGGGACCATACGAGCAGGCAAAAAAATCATTTGCAGCTCAACCTTACTGATTTGTCCCAAACGTTTTACTGCGTAAGAAATGGTGCATCATCCCAACTTGCCATTTTCAATTCTTGCGCTACTCATTGGTGTCACAGGATTTTGGGGGAACGTTTATCAGGCCACAACTGACAACTCATGAGAATGTCTCCAAAGGCACCCTAGCCTGGTCGAACTATAACTCATCAAAGTATCTATCTGCAAAACAAACAAGCATGTACACATAAATTATAAAACAGGTCCATTTTTGTTGAAGTACGAATGTAGGTACAAAATAAAAGTAAATAGTTAGTATGTATGTATGTATGTATGTATGTAGGTAGGTGGGTAGGTAGGTAGGTAGGTAGGTAGGTAGGGAGGGATGGATGGATGGATGGATGGATGGATGGATGGATGGATGGATGGATGGATGGATGGATGGTAATCCCTCACCCTTTGCAGAACCCGCCAATTATCACTCTTGAGCGCTTCATGCTTTTTTGAGCATTGAATTTCGAGCTTTCGGGGTCTCTACCATCGAGAAGACCGGTGGCTGCCACACCTTGACGTGACCGTGATCTCGAGTCTCTTCTTGGTCGTTGCCGTGATCGACGAGGTGGTCGAGGTGGACTACGACTGACCATCACCCGACGGGTGGCGGGAGGGAGCGTCAAGGAGTGAATAGAGGGAAGGTGAAAACTCAAGGAGTTCAAGAATCATGTAAACAGCTGTGACTAAACCAAAAACCAATGAACATACATTGACACGATGTGAAGATACTGTATGTGTGTAATTCCGCAAAGCATATATTTGGATCATTTCATTTCCTGGCTCACTGATACTTCTCGAATCTCAAGTGCTCCATCGTACCGTAGAGGATGGTATCCCGCTTTCATCTCGTGTTCTGGATGTGATGGGGAACGCGGACTCAAACGAGAACCCCATCCCAATATTCAGTGGAAAATAGTACCCTGAAAACTAAGTGTGGAAAATTATGCCCAGCAAATTGCAATGAAAAATGATTCATTGTGACAGGGAAACCGCACGAAAAAAAACTCCTGAGTGGACATGTAATGTATAGTATCTGCAGGATTCATCCACTTGACAAATCTCCCTTACTGCTTGGAACTGTTTTCATAAGCTATGTATTTGCTAGGGTGATAAGGGACATGTTCGATTTGGCTCACAGAAATGCTTGCTAAAGCTATTCGAAACATGATTTAATTGAAACAAAGGGAAACACAGAACTTTGACTTCACTGAGTTGTTCTGATCAACAGGCCTTTCCATTGTTCAATCACAAACGTAGGGAATAAGGTTTTCCGAAATATTTGCAAAGGAAGATACGAAAAGAAGAAACGCCTGACATCAGGAATGTATGGAACTTGAGGCCATGATAGACGATTATGGTACATGTGAATTTGTGTAGAGGACGCTTCTCTGAACTAAGTTACTCAACTGCTGTGGAAACGACCCCTCAACATCACCTTGGTTCACCAGTACTGGATGTATATAAGCCAACATTCTAAGGATGCTCGACAGTCAAGAAAGTAGATCTCTATACTACCACCCCGGAAGGCAGCAAGGGTCTCAGAAATTCACCTTGCAAAAGGATGAAAGGAACCAAACTCCGAAAACACGTCCAGACCACAGGAATTCACAGAAAAAAAACCCTGGTTTACATTGGGTTTCAATTCATTTCATCACATTCATAGTGACAAAAAATCGGCGAAAAAAGAATGGAAACACCCACTTATTTTCCTAAAAAACCTTTGGGACGGGCCCCAGGATTTTCAACTTTGGCTTTCCCCGCCTGTCATCTAAGTCACCTCGGAGTTGGGTTGGGAGTAGATGAGTGATTTATTGATTAAAGCAGCCAAAAAACATTGGAAAAAAACCCGAAAAAAAAAGATGTTCTAGTTGGTGGTTTCAACCCATTTGAAAAATATGCTCGTCAAATTGGATCATTTCCCCAGGATTCGGGGTGAAAATTAAAAAAAAATACCTTTTACCAACTTCAAACCCCATCCTATCAATACTGATCACCAGAAAACCACTTCGAATCTTGCTTCCTCTGTGAAATCCGGAGAACACTTAGACATGGCCAGAAGTCGCAAAGTTGCACCTCCACTCTTATTCCCCTTATCATCTGGGACCACTTGGTTTGATTCACCTGTTTCAACTGAATGCTTCTCGGATCATGTCATTGAAAAAAACTCATCTGCATGTACATGACAATCGTGCTGAGACTAACACAAAACAATAAAAACAAGTGAATATTGATATACATGATCATGCATATGCATATAATGCATGTATGTATGTATATAAACAAATAAATAGATATTATATATATATATTGTAATTGTTGATGGGCTGTGGAAGCCTTATATAACACAACTCCAAATTCATGAGCCAAGTGGCGGCTGTCGACTTTTCGCCGTTCTGACCTTCTCCTCTCATTCCGCTGCGATTTTGGACGCCGTGAGGGACGCCTAGACGAGGAGCGCCTGGGTCAACTTTTGAAGGATGAGACCTCCTTGAGAGGCTGTGGGGAGCTTCTCATGAAGCATGTGGTGTTGGAATGGACGAAGTAGAATGTATCTGACCCAAATGATAAATCCTCCATGTTTTCTTTTAGCTGAATTGCTTCATCACTCCCATGAAAATGTTTGCTATCGTGAGATTTCTTGACCCAAGAGGGGCTTCTCCAAACAGCTACATGTATGGCGGCACTCTGAATCTTCAGCCGCCTCATTCTGTTCGGGTCCTTTGCCCATTATCCATACATCAAGGTTTTTTTCCCCTCCATTGGCAATGCTAGTGTGCCTAACCCCACTGATCCTTACAAATATGAAGAGAAGTCTTAAGTTTTCCTGCTGACGCTATATTGATTGTTGCAATTTGCATCCCAACTGCGAGTTCTGGTGAAGATTTGATCGCAGTCCATGCAAAAAGAATAACTATACCAACCACAGCTGCAGGATACAGTAAACCAAATGTAGCATCTATGGATATACTGCAAACTTGTTTGACAATTTGTCTTTTATTTCAACCATATATGGATACAGTGATACAGTAATATATATGTTAACCTGTTTTCTCCTCAATATGTAAACAAATATTGGCAAATATAGCAAATTGGGAATTCATTTCAACCTAAAAACAACCTGACACCACGGTCGATGACAAAAACCCTTTTCTCTGTACTCTGTTCGCTGCTAGAGCCCTCGTGAAATGTGCCAACGTAAGAGTTCTTAGGCCCGCAATTTCAATGGAGTACCCTAACATTTATACCATTTATGAGAATGGACACGAAAACAAATCTACTTACAAGGAGGCGACAACAAAAACACCAAATCAAGTTTCAAGTGCAATAGCATTATACGAGTCCAAGCCATCAAAAAACAGCAAACCACTTCTTTCTAAACAAATTCGGACAAATGTATACACTACTTAAATGAAAGATACCATTTCAATGTATGTAATATGATACAACATAATAAAATACAATAAGATATAATATGATATAATATGATATAACATTATTATTATATCATTATATCATATAATTCTATGAGCATATGAATTGAAATAACACTTCAGGCTCTCCAATTTACAACACTTTGCCCCGAACTTCGGCAACCGTCCCCCCACCTCGCCGGAGGTCTCCTCCCTCGTCTCGAATCGCTGCGAGAGTCCCGCCGGCGGGCCGGCATTCGAAACGGGAAATGGATATCGGCCAAGTGGTTCTTCAATTTTCAGCCCTTGATCTCGGTTTTTACCAACATAGATGATCTCGCTTTTATCTGGTTGTTGGTGGGTTTCAAGGTTGAACCAACCCATTTGAACAAATATGCGCAAGTCAAATTGGATCATTGATTTCCCCAAGGATCGGGGTGAAAATAAACAATATCTGAAAGCACCACGTAGTTATGGTAAATGTAGGTAAATATACAATCGTCCCCATGGATCCGTCATGGGTTCCTTTCAACAATGACTAGTTGGTGGTTGAACCACCCATCGAAAAAATATGCTCAAATTGGATCATTGATTTCCCCAAGGATCGGGGTGAAAATAAGAATTATTATTTGAAACACATCACCGACTTCGCCAAAAGAAGGTTTCTAATATAGCATATTTATAATTAGCAATGGCTAGGTGTGGTTTGAGGGCTGCCATGAAACGACTATTTCTTAGGTGAATTCAACACGAAAATCCTGTCTCCTACACTTCAACAAGATGTCACGTGTCTCAAAAATGTGTGGTTCTTCGGCCACACAATCCCAGTTTAGCTTTATGGGACGAGCCAACCCCAGGGAGATGACATTCTCAATCTTACGTTTTGTTGTTGTCTTGTTTTGTACCAGTACATGATGATGATATTACTTTCTTATATGCTGTACAGTGACAGTATCGCACCCGAGGCATTTTCCCTTGAGGATCTTTGAGCGCAGAAGATCCACGGCGAAGCCATGTAGGCATCTCAGAGACTAATCAGTCTCATCCTTATATGGCACCGTTTGAAACACAAACTCTGTGTCAATGATCTGTAGATTGTACATGCGTGCATCTGTATATGATGTAAACATAGGGGGAGGGGTACCATATATATGTATTTTCAAACATTGATTGAAACTGCGGATTCGTAGGATGCTTTTTTAAATATCCATACTGTTGATGGAAGAAATCCTGCACCAATCCGTAGGTGGTTTATCCCATTATTTACAAGGTTTATGCATTCCAGGTGGTGCAGGATTTCTTCCATCAACAGTAGTTCTAAATATCTCAGGTTTGTGATGAACAGGAAGCACTCTCCAGGAGGTTTGTGATCCTCCCCGCCCGCCGGGAAGATACTTGGAGGATGGGCTCCCAGGACGGACGGATACGTGGTTAGTATCACCCCCATTTATAAGCCATGGAAAAGGCCATTTGGAAGGGGAATCAACCTACTTAGGGGACTTACAAAAACCCATGGTTATGAAGCACTTACTAAATGGGATGATCCCTCCAAGTAAACATTGCTCCCAGAGATTGGCATCGCATCTGGCGTACCGGATGCACCTGCAGCAATGCCAAATTCCTTCAGCTGCAGTCCTGTCATCGTCGAATCTGATGGGTGATGTGATCATTTCATGCCATCTCAAACTGTTACCTAATAACCACACGAAACAAACCTAAGATGAATCCACCTTTGTACGGACAAAATGAGGCTCAATTGCAAAGCAACTATACCAGTACTTCTCGAGCTTCCCATTGTGAGTTTGGAGTGCCACCATGCTCCCTTGGAACCTTTGAAAGCAATATGGACTGCCATGTCAAACAATGTTTCAACCAGGATCAAATGAACAACACCCTGCAACGTCCCATCCATCCACCTATTGACAAGTTTCCTTTTGTTATCCCCCAAAAGAAACATATCTTGACTCAGTAGTTCTGAGCACTATATAAGGCTAGATGGCTTTCCTTGCGCCATGGCGCCTGTTTGTTATGTACGGGACTTCCACCAGCTGTTTTCACAGAATCCTTCGACCCAAAACATCCCTCACCTGAGTCCTTGAAAGCGAACACGCCGCAAACCCACCGCCCCCCCGGGCCCTTGAAAGAGGGAACCCTTTCTGCTGCGGAGGGTCTGAGATTCCAAGTTCCCTGGGACCTGCAATCAATGAAACCCCACTAGACAAATTGCAAATATGTGTACATATGTATACACAGATAGATATATATATATATTTACGTATACTAGTTAATAGTCCATATATAATATATTTATATGCCAGTGAATCTAGCGAAATGTATCTTCCATCAACATCCAACAACAGTAGGTTCAACCTTTCTTTATGAAGCACAGGTGCAACAATTCCATCAAAGCCATGATTCATGAAGATTTAAAAGAACAGATAGCAAATAGAGAAAAGATTTATGTAAAATGTAAATGAATCGTTTCTCATCGACTTTCAAATGACCATTCATTTGGTGCTTCAGAAAACCTACTTCATTTGCTCCTTAACTTAACACTTCAACTTGTGTTACAATCAGGAAGTACTTGGTCTTTCATTTTCATGACTATGCCTTGGGTATGGCCCCTTCCCAGTAACAGTGACCACCAGGATTATTACATTTTTAGTAGGGAATCCCTATAAACCTTTTTTTGCCACTGTTACTGGGAGGGGGCCACACCCAAACTATGCCCAAAATCTCTCCGTCTTCCATCAACCTCTTAATTTGTTGAGCCACCCCTTGGCGCACAAAGTCACAATGGAAACACCGCAGTTGATCAGCTTTGGCAAAGAGTTGAACAATCTCACACTGATATCTTCCCCTAAGATCTTGCTAAGTACAGTATGGATACTTCCGACATTGATCAATGTCTTATACCAAAACAACCGTATCCTTTTACCGTTTGTAGGATCGCTGGGTCTAGTGGCACGTCCGCTTCGCAGAACGTTCGACAAGCCGCCGGCACGGGAGATGGCGGTGACCGGCTCATTAACACTTTGTGCAGTTGACGCCCAGGTTGGGCCCATCACAAGAAGTTGACTACGATGAGAAAATGGCAACCTGCCTTTTTGTTGGATGATAAACTTGAATAAAGACATGGTCTTTTGCAACAAATCAGTTTTTTTTGCACACTCTGACAGGACCGATTTTCAGAGGTTGAAAATAAGCATCTGAAAATTAAGTTGATTCTTTGTGGAAACCATCATCTTCAGGTTGGATTTAATGGTACACAAGCGATGAACCCCCCAAGCTAGTAGTGTCCATGAGTGAAGCTCATGGAAGGTGTGTGTGAGGTTTTGACTGTTGATCAACTCTGAAATCCAAAAAAATGGCGTTGTCTTCATATCACCATGCACCAAAACAACATTCTCAGAGAACTCTTTTTGGAATTTGATGTTGCTCGATTTTCAGTGGGAAAACAATGAAAACATGTCTTAATCCTTTCGTAGCATCATCCAAAAAATTCGGAAACATCTTGGGGGCTTCCCCTGTAGGTCCAACATTGAGGCGTCAACTGGCAGGCTGTGCCACTGTGCCTTCGCCCTTTTGGGCAGCACAGAAATCTTTGACTTGGCTAAGAAATGCAGAAAAGGTCAAACACCATGAAATCAACCATCTTGCAGAACCCATCTTCTTCACAAATCTCAAGAAGCACACATAAACATCTTGTTTACTTGAACACCAAATCCACCTGAAGACATAAACATATAAACATGAACATATGCACCCCAAAGATGGGAGGGGCCCGCCCCCTTTTCCCCCAGCCGGAAAACCTTTTCAAGGTCCGCTGGAAAGGTCGTAGAGTCGTCTGTAACAGACTGGCCGCTCCACTGCTCCAGTGGATGAATTCCCATTCACACCAGCAGGGATACAAATTCAGACATCTCACAATCCAGATTTCTCTGAGGTCTTGAATTTTCACCGGGTTTTTTTCACTTGGTAGTTTTTGACACACGTCGGGGTTTTGGTTTGGTTGTCAATTGTGACAGTTCACCTTACCGTTTCACCGGAAAACTTTCACACCTTTGAAACCTGCAAAATTCCAACCAAAAAGTTGTAAAAAACCTACTAGGAGTATACATCAACAACAACAAACATCCACAATATCCACATAGCACCTGAAAATAGGGTTTCCCAAAAGGAAACTAATCTTCCAAACATCCATTTTCAGGTGCGACCTGTTAGTTTCAGGGAGGGTAATATACAACAAGTCTTCACAAGCAAATCCAGCAGGAGCGTATCTGTCTAAGGTTTCAGCTTGGTTTTTCCAGTTGGAGCATGGCGATCCTAACTGATCCAACATGTCCGTTGGATCCATGTGCATTGAGAAGTGTTTCCAGTCAACGGGTGATGGTCAAAATGGATGAACAATATGAACACCCAAATTTTTCGAACACATACATCATACCCTCCCTGCAACTAACATAGCACCTGAAAATAGGCCATCCGAAAAGGTAAGTAGTATTCCAACCATCCATTTTCAGATGCTATGTTAGTTTCAGGGAGGGTAAATGATCATAATTTCGACTCAAGAAACCACATCTAAGTCTAGTGGATGTTACAAACCACTGCCGCACATTTACGATGTAGAGGGGTAATCAAAAAAAATGATGGGTGGCAAAAAGAGCATGGAGGATGAAAATATCAATGACAATACAAACACTTGAACACAACACATGTGGGATTTCTGTTTTTTTGATCAATCGTGCCATTTATTTTCGCGCAATCCCGTAGACTTCCAACTCCAACGGGTCACCAAGCAAACTCGAATTCTCTCCCAATCACTTTCCAGCAAAAACGGGTCCACGTTTTGGTCGAAATGTTTGTAGATCGCCAACAAAAACATGGTGAAGAAACATGATGTCTAAATTGAGTTGATAATTGATAAACACATATCATGTTGTTGTGTTCTGTGGAAACAATATTGCAGCATTGAAATCATTGACCTGGGATACTTTAAGTCACCCAGAAGTCCAAGAGGTGTTAGGAAAAAAAACACAAGGCAACACGATCAAGGGTCCCAATAAATCTAGTGCAGTACCCCGCATGTCTCATTCAAGTTCTTTGATGAGCAACATGACAAACCAACAGCGGTTTGCTGACAAAAACAACAATACATAACATGAATAACTGAATATAAAAGCAAATAACATAAATACATGATAAATTGACACGACCAAATAAACGAACGTTGTGTAGGAAAACAATTTGATGCTGACAACACATTTCCCATGTTTCGATCACTTCCCGCACTTTTGCACTTGCACCTACGACAAATTTGTGAAGGAAGGCATCAGTTCCGCTACCATTGCCTCATCCTTGCCGCCAAATCCCAAATCATCAATTTCCAATGGCTGATTTTTCAGACATGTCTGGATGAAATGAAACAATGTGCATCTATCATTTATCAAAACATCAAGAGACAGATTACATGAAAATGGAAGCATAGCTTAATCAAACAGTACACGCCCGAAATTTAACATGGAACCTGCAAAGGTTCAATCACCGGAAAAGGAGATTCCGAACTTGGAAACCATCATTTTCAGGTGCCAGCAGTTAAATTCCGGGGGGAGTATTTTCAAAGGTGCCAATTCCACCCTCAATTCGTGTTCCCATCCCATCTGCCTTGAGCAACACCCGACCGCACCGGTTCCAGTGGAAGCCGATGATGCTCTGATCTACCGGTCCTGCAGAGACAAGGGCCGTGGGTGACCCATGGCCGCTGCCGCTGTTCTCTGAACATCCAAGATGGTTAGAGTCAGGTTTCCCCCGTGATTTTGAAGTTTCTTCCCTTGAAGTAAGTAAGTCCCTGTTTGATTGTTTGTGCTGGAATCTAGATTTAAGTTGGATTCCATTGAATTAGAACATGCTTTGGGTTTTACAAGTAAATTTCACGTGACATGTTAAACATTCGTTGACATTTGTTTGCATGAGAACAATTCATCTTTTGAACCGTGCACCTTTGAACAAACCTGGAAATCTTTGGTCGCAAGCATGTCGTTCCTGAAACCGTTAGAATAAGGAACCTGCCAACAATGACAAAGGGCAAAAACGGAAAGGACAACCTTTGGATACCTTTGGAAGGTATGTCTGGTGGGCAGTTTTCAGGCATTTCGTGGCCACCCCGTTGTGGAAACCAGAGTTTTTTGGATAAAAAAACACCCCGCGACCGTTGGGCAAAACTTCCAGTGAAACAGTGGGGGTTTTTCGGTTTCAAAGAGTTGCTTCCATTGGAAATCCATGGGTTCCCAGCCTTGGACCTGGAACATGGCAACCTTCCGCGAGAATGATCTTCCAAACATGCACCGTGCACTATTATAGTCGGACTGCAACCTGAAGTTCCAAAGCTTGGTTTGTGGAAGTTGAACCAAAGAAATTGGAACAGAAAAATCACGACGTTTTGTCACCACAACAAGATCAGAGGGGCCAATGAGGAACCCAAGGCACTCCCTAATGACATGGAGTGACAAGTACCCTTCAGACAGGGCTGTGGCTGTTTTTCACCATTCGGAAAAAGAAGCCTTACATTTTTGAAAGGGAGGCTGTGGCCTCCCTTTAAATTTGGCATATTGGGCTGCAAAAAACCCATGCGTGGCGTGCGATGTTGCGTCCAACCAATCAAGAGAACCCTGCCAAGTACTTCAAGAACATTGCGACTTCCACGCGGTGGCCAGCGCTCAAGACAAGGATGTCCAGCCAACAACCAACTTCTATTCCACAACATCCTTGGGATGCGCTCCATGTCATTGGGCCGCAAAAAATGGTCCTGGCAAACAAATAGCAAAGCCCTAACCAAAGGTTCAGCAACATCTGGGAGCTGGTAGGCCCTGCAGCTGAAAATATCTGCCACTTACCTTTCCAACGAAGCCAAGCCTTGCAAGAAGCCAGTGGAGCTCTATGATGCGGAAGGCAGAATGCCCCCCAACCAAGGTCTACAAACCAAAGTTCCGGCGTTTCAACCTGCTGGTGTTCTGCAATGACGTTTTCTTGTGGAGAAAAAAAGATCCAGCTGTCTTTCAGCTGCGTCTGCTCCAAAGACATCAACGAAGATGCCATCAATAAGTATACTCTTTTGTCGCACTTGCTGCTTACAAGGCATCACTTCCAACTCACATGCAAGGACTTCTCAGAGGGGCCTTGAAGATTTTACTCTTGAGAAAAGGGTGGTTTGGGGTGCTGGGTGCTGAAGGGTTGATTTCTTCATACAATGTTTGCTCTATTTATAGATGTCTAAGTTGATTTGGAGATTGCTCTTTGCCGGAGAAAACATCTTTTAGATTGCTTCATACTTTAACAACATAATATGTTGCACAAGTGTTTTTTAAATCAATTCTCCAAATCAAAATGACAAACTTGATTCTATTCAATCTTCCATCTTGGTTCTTTTTGGCACAGCCACGGCATTTGCTTGGAGGTTAGGGAGTTTTCACACCTTGGGGTTTTCACTACCCTAAATTCTGGATTTCCACACGAAAACAAAAACATATGCGGGAAAGGGTCGATCAACTCGCATTGTTTCCCTATGGTAGGGTATGGCAATCAACCCAATCTAGTTGGTGGTTGAACCAACCCATCTGAAAAATATGCTCGTCAAATTGGATCATGAAACCCCAGGGATCCGGGATGAAAATAAAAAATATTTGAGTTGCCAACACCCAGCAATAGTCGGGCTTTATATGGGTGTTTCCAAAAATAGGGGTACCCCAAAATGGATGGTGAAAATAATGGAAAACCCTATTAAAATGGATGATTTGGGGGGAAAACCCACTATTTTTGCCAACACCCAGCAAGAGTCGGGCTGAACAAATACTCCTGATCCAGGATTCCCTTCATTAAAGGTGTAGCCGATTTGGCCCATTTCTCAAGGAGTTTTCTTCGACCCACTCACCATTGCAATCCAGGAATCTCAAGCAATTTTCAACCGTCAGAAATGGGCATCTTTTAAACACAAACCAACCCAAATTCAACATGGGTTATACCACCCCTCAAACCCAACATGTCCCCTAAAAAGGGACTATTTCAATAGGAAATACATCTTTCAACCATCAATTTTCAGTGGATATGTTAGTTTCAGGCAATTTACATATTTCCAGTTTCTGGCTTCTATTCATATATTCAGAACACCCAAATGCCAAAGATATTCACCTGACCGTATTTTATATGTGCTAGTTGGTGGTTTCAACCCATTGGAAAAATATTTGTCAAATTGGATCATTTCCCCAGGATTCCGGGTGAAAATCAAAAAACGTTTGAAATCACCACCTCATAAAATTTATATAACCCACTATCTTTTTAGCTGTGTTGTGTGGTATAATCATTCCCCTATTTACCCTAAACCAACCAGGGGTCTAATCTCAGCAAAAACACACACATCCACTGTTGCTCCTTGGTTCAGACTCATTGCTGGGACGAGGAGCCTGGCTTAAGGGGCTCCTGGAGTCGCGTTTTTGGCAGTACCGCTTCAAGGGGTTTCCTTCCCCGAAAACATCGTCCGGGAACATCAGAAAAAAAACCTGGGGAAAAACACATTCAAATCTGGGAAATTACAAGAAACAATATGGGTGTTTCCAAAAATAGGGGGACCCCATAATGGACGATTTAATGGAAATCCCTATTAAAATGGATGATTTGGGGGTATCACCATTTCGGAAACACCCATATAGAAAAAAACACAAAAAACTAAACCGTTCAAATCCAGGATAGTCTCATCACGGTTCGGTTTGGCTTTTTTCTGCCCCAAATCCACAATTCAGAAAGAATGGGATTACCAACATGCTTCCATTACCAACATGATTACATTTCAGAACTTACGTTAAGATATCTTGTTTGTTTTTTTTTTTGCATTTTCTGAAGGTAAGACTGTCATGGTTCAAAATGGTGCAAATATGGTGACAATGAAAACAAGCAGCAGAATTCCGTGCGGGAGCAACGGACCAGTGCACGGCATCCATGGATTGAGCAAGTCCCATGAAGTTGCTTCGTTTTAGACGACTAAGAAGCACCATTTTTTTCGGATCTTTTTTTTTCTTCAAATCCTCCCTTGAAATAATCCATTTGAGTGATGCTATATATATATTTCTATAAATACATATCTATATATCTATATATCTATATATGTATATGTTTTTTATTATGCGTACATCTCTTGCTTCGGCACCTTTGGCATCCATGTCATCCCGTACACCTCTCTGAAAGATCCGGTCCTGCTGCTCGACACCTGGGCAGACTCGGTTGTACCAAGATCCTTCGGCTTATTAAATCAATGATATGCTTGCTAAACCCAACAGTTGGGGGTGATAGTCATGTTATTCACAATCTCAAATCTTGGCTGAAGCCAGGTTCAAGGACGGATTTTTAAACACCCAATTTTTAGATGAATGGTTACAATAGTTGATGAACAAATAGCCTAAGATAGCACCCGAGGTCAATCAATTTTCTGGCTATAGTATGATCAAATGATCGCAATAAGAGCTTGGTTGGGTTCTCAAAAAAGGCCAACACACAAACAACTCGGTGTTTCTTTGTAGCTCTTGGCAATCCGGGTACCACTTGAACCACAATCTACTTATAGAATGCAGAAGGTTAATGCCAACCAGAGTAAGAATCATTTCTTCATCTCATCTCACAACAGGAAGTTGCTGCAAAACCTCATCCCAAGATCCTTAGTTTGCCAGTACTCAATGGTTATGAGTTACAGCAGATTCAAAACAATATCACTATAAATCGTCAAACAACTCCTCCAAGGAGTATCAAACATATTGAAAACCCTGCTTATACACAAGATACCTACAAATATTCCCAAACATCTGAACAGAAATACTTACACAAATATCTGGTTGGTGGTTTCAACCCATCTGAAAAATATCAGTCAAAATGGGAATCTTCCCCAAATAGGGGTGAAAATAAAAAATATTTGAAACCGCCACCTAGAATATGTATGGTTACACCACTGCTCATTTCACACGCCACAGTCTTCTGGATCACCCCAACCGTAGCACTTCTCGATACAGTCGCATTCACACGGACCTTGGTTCACAAAAATGTCAGGAATTGATGATCAAAATGGACCCAAGCAAGATCTAGTTTGCGCGATTTTTTTAGATTCCAAAGTGATCAATTTGCAAAAAGCTAAAGCAATGCTTCAAATATCGGCATGTTGTTCACAACAGATCTTCACCTTGCCTCTTGAAAAGCCAAGTCGCAGCATGTGCTGATGGCTTCTCTCCTGCTTGCACCTTGTGTTGACTTTGCATGAAGCTCAAGCAAAGTGTTACCATCAGAGGTGATGGTAGCCTTTGCTTCAGGAGAAACACAATGTTGCTGTCCTTTCATATTTTCATGGTATCTGTCTCCTCCCTTCCTCGATCAGAGTTTGAATTGGAAACCCAACTGGGAAATCTTTCATTATTTTGCTAACATGCCATCTACTTGGACGTACCCATCTCTGAAACTGATACCTGATCATGCCGGAAGTTTCACTGCAGCCACTGGCACCACACGTACTTGTACAGAGCTCGGTCGGTCCTGTCGGAACAGCACATGAACGATGCTTTGAATGGAAAGTGAGGGGGCAAAGTTTAATTCCTATCCTCATTGGGATATTCAGACGTAAACATCTACATCTTCATATTAAGCTCTGTCATGATTAGACTCTTTCTCTACATATCTTGACCATCATAGATTTCTGAGATCGCTATGCTAGAATCATTGGAGTTTTCAGAATACTTAAATGACCCTTGCGACCACCCACTCTTAAGCTCCCAAAAATACATAAAGATCATGAACAAACAAGTCTTTATGTGCTTGTTGATGCTTGCCCGTCCTATTTTGGTTTGAAACAATCTATGTGCATGATTTCATGCAAACTCCGCAATTGCAATGTGCAACTGAAACCTTCATCATTTATCCATCCATTCGAATCCTTTGGCCCTTTCCCTATCTTACCTTGAAACACACGAGAAATAAAACGATTCTGAAGCTGTTCCTTCGTCTCCAGCTCCACATTGTCTTCAGCGTCGCCATGACGCTGGATGTCTGTTTGCCCTGTTTGCCCCGCCTGCACGAGAACCGGTGTCCATTTTTCACAGGGGTAACTTACTGTTTTTTGGTTCAGAAGTTGAGCGAGCACCAGTTGGTATTGTAAATATCCCACCTACAACTTGTTTCATCTCAACTGGTTCGCAAGATTTCGTCCAAGTGAGAAAACAGATTCTTCATGTCACTGATCCTAAACCGCTGTCATTTGAGGTGCGATCCTGAAGCCAATGAAAGAACCTATTGCCCCTCACAGGGTCGAAGAAAATGACAGGTATAGATTCACACCATCATGAAACACAACAATAGTAAATATCCATCTACATTCTCTTCAACCAACATGGCACTACGAGCCGAACAAAAATCTAAAATAACGCCTTGGATAGGGGAGCTAAGCAGACATCTTGGTACTATTTTCAGCGGTTCACAGGTTCCAACGGTGGGAAGACCTTCTTGGGAACGGGTAGAGGTGTCAACTTCTCTCGCTCAGCATTGGCTGCAGACCTAGCAGCAAATCAGGCTGGAGATGATGGCGGCGAAAAGATGCTTGTTGATTCACATGGCTGAGATGGCTCAGTAAACAAAAAACCTACATCTGGAAAAATTGACATATTGCATCTTGTGCACACACACATATATATCTCTATATAAATAAATCTATATTTAAATATATTCATACACACACACACACTTTAGTTTCAAGCAAACGTCGTATTTTGTATATCAGTACATATACCCGAAAATAACATAAGAAAGTACATTTGTACACATGTCACGAGTCCATGAACCGCAAACCCCCATGCATACATTCTACCAAATTGTGCCTTTTATTGATGACTAACCATGCAAACAAAATCTCTGCAAATAGTACATAACTATGCGAATTATTGCGATTGGAAGGCCTTCTTTGATTCAACAGCTGTTGTGTTCTGAAATTGGACCGTGACTAGTCAACACCAGACTGTCATTGCTTTGTGTGCCACCAATTCCAGAAAACAGAAATGGAAAGAAATGGGTTTTGACCTGCCCTTCAAAAGGATAGGACATGGAAACAAACTAGTGAATCTGGTGACTAAAGGGTAAGCCATCTTTAATCGTTTTTACATAAGCCTTTTTGTGAAAACAGGATCCTTCTACGTATAAGGCATTCTTGAAAAGTCGGCATCCATGAACCTTCAAAAATTGTAGCAAAAATTCTGGCTGAATGTGCATGTCAAGTATGCTGAAGCTTAACGCTGTTTTTTCTCCCTTGCTGAAGGTCCTATTTAGTCACTGAATCATGCGACTCCTCCCACGGGGCCTCATCGCACTCACTGCTGAAGGGGAAGCGCCTTTGGCTAAATGAGGGGTTTCAAAAGGTCGCACGGCACGGGCTGACATTTGGCCAAACAAAACCATTGCAGCGAGATGCGTTATGTACACTTATCTGTGTATGTAAATATATATAAATAAATATAAATATATATAGGCATGTGCTAAGAGCACATATGACAGGTTGAAACTGATACGTCCAATATTGTATATACATTGACAACACTTATAGACCATGTCTGGATCGCTTTGAATTTACTCATTTTTTCGGTCGCTTTGGAATTTTGGGAGCTATATTTATGAAGGCTATGGATCCTTCCGACAGGGTATATGTGGAAAGTGCTTCCTAGTTCAATGACAATTCACGAAGACCTTCTTGAAATAACATGATCTTAATTTGAAGGCATCCCTCCCAAGGTACACAAAGTCCAGAAAGCTTATTTGATTCATTTCATTTCGTTGTTGATGGTTCGTTCGAAATCCAGCCATTTACCAGTTGAGGTCTGACATATTTTTTTCCTATTATTTACAGGGTTTTAGAGCACCATCCAACCGGTGATTTGTTTGGGACTCCTGAATCAACGAACGTTTCCCGACCTCCCTTGGACGATGTGAGCGTAGAACCTCGGAGTGGGAGGTTCATCCAAAAAAAAAATGAGGAAATGGAATGGATGTTGAGTAAAACTACGGTGGAAACGTCTGAAATTTTAGAGCATTTCCAAAGATCGTACACTTTTTTTTTCAGAAATTCTTCTATCCAGTCTATCATCGTGTCTTAGAATCCAAATGCAGATTCAAAGATTGGATAACATGGGACAGGTTTGCTTCAAGGCCCATAAGCGAAGACATGAAACTATAGACACAATCTTCAGGGTCTAAATCTGTTTGCTATTCTAAAATCTAGGGATAAAGGCTTCAGCTGCTTGAAGGGAAATATTCTTCTGAGCCCAGGTTGAACGAAAGGAACAATAATCCCTGGTCCCTATGCTACTATATGGCATAGCCAAGCACGGTTTATGTGCACTACGGGAATAACAACGTGCATATCCAGCTTCTGCAAATGCAAGTGTGAAAATAAATCTGATAATCTAAATCCTATAAAATGTGCAGTTTTTGCCAAGAAAGAAAAATATAGTACTATGTAACAAACAAAAAAATATCATGTATAATCATAAAACATGATCTAAATAGTATCTGCATAAATTGGACATTTTCACCAACCTCCAACATGTCCTCCAAAAAAAGAGTTTGTTTTTTTGGGGGGGGAGGACTCTAACCCTACAGAAGCATCATCTTCAAGGGTGACCACACTTGACTTATGTCAATATGGATGTTCGTCCTGGGGATTTTCCTATCTTCTTGGACTGTAAGCCAACTGATTCGGGATGCAAGTTTTGAGGACACACCCCAAATTAAAAATCACCCAATGATCTCTACAATTTTCAGTCGAACGAAATTTTCTGAACACCTCCCAAACTCTCCGTAACCCCAACCGCTTCGCTTCGGTCGTTGTTTAGGTCCCCGGAACTTGGCGAGGTCGGCTGCGGACAGGGCGACTGCGGCACTTGCAATTTGGGGCTCTGTGGCACCACCGCCACTTTCCTGTGCCTCGGTAGATCTACCGAGGTTCGAACATCACAGAGGTTCGGTGCTGATCGAAGATGCCAGGTTTTATGGGTGTTGAACCAAAAAAAAAGGGGATTTTTTTCTCCAAAATGGATGGTGAAAATAATGGAAACATCTATTAAAATGGGATGATTTGGGGGGAAAACCCACTATTTTCGGAAACATCCATATATAAACATCTGGTTTAAATGGTGATGAGAGAATAACCGAATTCATGAGTACTTTATACAATTGTTTGATACGCTGTATTACTGTATTGACATGGTTGATTCATAGTCATGTTGCTTATCTTCAATCAACAAGGTGTTCATTGCGGTTCTTATTCCATTCCTGGCACACAAGTTGTTGTGATTCCTACCCTCTTCTTGCAATCAAGCCGCCACCTCCAGCAATACACGACCTCTCACTTGCGCAACACAATTGTGGGGGAAAAATCTCTCATCTTTAACCTCGCCGAATATCTCTCCTGATTTTTGTGAATAGATGGGAACTGTATATGAGATATAACTGAACTACCTGGACGTATGATACGAACATGCGATATTCTTGAATTTTGTGGCGTTTTTGTTACGCTGCTTTCTGTTTGAGAAAGCACCCCGCATCATTGCTGCAGTTTTTGTCCTCTGATCTATGAAAAATGGAAGGAACATATTCAACATGAAAACAAGATCCAATTACTTCGAAACTATAGCTTTACCATTGTCTATCCCATATCTATAATATAGCTTCTTTAAAAACCATATGTAAATATGTATATATATATATATATATATATGTGAATATGGTATTCTCCTCTTGCCGCAATGAGGCACACATACTTTTGGAAAGCACCCGGCCCATTATGCAGACAGGTAACCCCTGCAATCGCCGAGCAAAGAAAAGTGCAAAGCACAACTACCTTAGAGATTGTTGGAAAGAAACCAACAGTTTGCAGAACTTCAAAATTGGGGGAAACCCACCTGCAAAAGGCAATGCTGGATATACCAGGGGCCCTGACAATCCCTTTGAAAAAAGGTCAGGAAAGACAGGATCTAGTTGGTGGTTGAACCAACCCATTTGAAAAATGTGTTATTTGGATCATGTCCCCAGGGATCGGGGTGAAAATAAACAATGCTTGAAACCATCACCTAGGGATGGATTCGGTCTTGGGATCAAGGAACTTCCACAAGAGATTGGAACAGTAAAATTGGATCCTCTACAACCCCGAAAATGAACGAATTCGTAGGAAATACATCTAAACCAACCATTGATTTTCAGATACCTTAGTTTTCTGGGGTGTTTTTTTGCAAAAAATCCTCTTCAAGAATCCTATGGTTGAAATTCACCAACTGAAGCAGGAAGTTGCTATCTTTCCTGCTTGAACACGTGTGATTCACAAGATATTTGGTTCCATGTTCAAGAGCTCAAGGAGCATCATATCCCTTTCAAACGGAAATGTGTGTGTCAGGACATGTCATGCGGAGTTCTGCTAAGCTGCTAAACTAACATACTTTTCACCTCGGCTTCATTGATACAATCAACGCTGGCATCTTGCTTTTGGAAAATAAGACAAACGCCGTGCAGTCAAAAACAGCACTTTAAACAACCAGTGTTGTACGGCAAGTCCAATACATACTGAAAACACACAGCAATAGCAACAACAACATTGACAACAACCACAACAACAACTCACCGCCATCCTGCAGATCATATACAGTTGTACATTACATCCCGGGAAACTTGTGGAAGCCAACAATGGAGGTTTGATTCAATCCACACCGCTGCAGACAAATGGCTAACATGACCAAGTTGGATGCATTGGACGGCGCTGCTTCTACTGTTTCGGACCTCAGCTACAAAAATGCGCTGCCGCTGTTATTTTTGTCCGAAATCCTACAGCAGTTGATGGGTCAGCTCGTTTGTGAATCGAAAGGGTCTATCCGTTTATAACTTGTTTGATTCTTAGTTTGGTAGCATATATCAATCTGAACGTATGTTCACGCGGCAGCCAACAACTATAAAGAGGCTTGGAATTACAAACACAACTTGGGACAGTTTCAACTTGTTTCAACATAGTTCATGAGTTAGCTACGTTTCCATCATCTCGCAACTCGCAAATCCATGACAAACACATCCTTCACACCCCCCAACATTTTGGACCAGGTGACAGCTTTTTTTAGCAATCGAAAAACTCTGCAGTGACGCTTATGATGCTACTTGTAGTCAAATACAAAACAATTTGCAATGTATTTAGGATAATTGATAATCTCTTAGGAACATGGTTTTGGACAGGTTTTGGAGGATAAAGTTCAAGATCTTAGGATGATATTTTTGGAGGATCAATTTTAGCAATCATTTTGGGAGAACATTCTTGGAGGATAAATGTTGCGAAGAAAAGGGTCATATTTTGGTCCAAAAAAACTGACCTCAGTCTATGGCTCTCGTTTTTTCACACATGTAAACAGTGTTTATCAAAAGGCACGATTATTGTTAGTTAGTGGTTTCAACCCATCTGAAAAATACTAGTCAAAGTGGGACATCTTCCTCAAATAGGGGTGAACATAATAAATGTTTGAAACCATCACCTAGTTATTGTAATGCAAAAAAAACATAGGCGCCAATCAAAGATGCATTTTTTGTCATCATCCGCATGTGTTAGTGGATCTAGAGGATGGAGGCTTATCGCTACAGAGATTGGTAGTGGTACGATGTAGCGTCTAAGTATGTTTCTGCAGTATGAGTTGGTATGAATCTGAAAATAAATCTGAATGTGATGTGAATATGATGTGGAAACAAATGACATCTAAGAGAGCTTCTATGATACTGAATGAGGGATCATTTAGCGAATTGGTCCATGGGGAGTTTCTTTTTGTATTTGAAGATTCAGCATGTTTGAGCTAATCAAACTGCCCAGTTTCAACAAAGACTTTCAACAATCAACGGTTCCGATCCCGGGGCATATATAACTTCATCATCAACACCAAATACATCCCAATACCATGATATGGATCCATGTTTATTCTCCCCTACTACCTACCAAACATTCCTAGTTGGTGGTTGAACCAACCCATTTGAAAAATATGCTCGTCAAATTGGATCATGAACCCCCAGGATTCGGGGTGAATAATAAAAAATCTTTGAGTTGCCACCTACCAAACATTAGGGAACAAAGACACATACAAAAAGATGTTTTTGCTGACAAGGTTGCTGCAGTGATGTGACCGTTGTTCCTTTTTCAGCATCTGGAACCACCGTGGCCTCCACAGTGCTGAGGAGGACCTCAGGTTAAAATTGGTGCAAAAACACAACGACTCACTGGGACAACGTTAAGATAGTTAGCGGGAATATCCACCATGTTCAAGTAGTACTGTTGATGGCTGAAATCCGGCGAGCACCAGTTGAGGTTGGTAGTTGAAATCCCATTATTTCTATGGTTTCATACATCCCTGGTGGTTGTTTGGGATTTCAGCCATCAACAGTATCATTAAGGTCCATACGAATCTTCAATCCAGGTCCTATTTACCAGCCTGCTAAGCTTAGTTTACCAGACAGTGTACAGCATCTATAGCATTTGGCAAGGAGTTCACCAAAAGATACAAAGACATGTTAATGTCGCCAGCTCGCTTAAGAAAGTTGCAATTGTCTATATGTGGATTGCAAAGCAAAATGGAACGATAAAACACTAAACTTCACATTATCTTGCTAAGTCACCTAGCTCACCACCAACCTTAAATTCCCACAGATATTGCATCATAATCCCGATTTTTTCAGTGGGTTTGGGCATTGGTTCATTCAAATATGATTGCTCAATATTACATGCAATGTAATTTATAGGGTTGTAAATTGAATCATTCGCATTACTCGGATTCCCTGTCAATCGAAACGTTTGTTACTTAGACCTGGAAGGTCTGCAAGAAAAACCTTGAAATCGTGAAGTGGGAAATGATAGTTTCCAACAAACATGGTGCTAGCTGGTACTATCTCGTACCTGGAAATTTCAAAAAGTCCTGTTCATGTCCATGAAAGAATAGTTTTCGTCGCGCGACACATGTTTGAGCACAACGTATATAACAGAAAAATTAAAAAAGGGTTCAGAGGGGACTATATTATATTGTTGTCGATTTCACTTCATTGGAATACTTCAAAAATGTTCAAAACATACTCAATTGCAAAGTTGTTCCTTTAGGAAAACCAAAAAAAACGAAAGGCT
Source organism: Breviolum minutum Mf 1.05b.01 (assembly GCA_000507305.1). Classification (NCBI taxonomy): domain Eukaryota; class Dinophyceae; order Suessiales; family Symbiodiniaceae; genus Breviolum; species Breviolum minutum. Next base: position 7,501 of record DF242673.1, on the reverse strand, counting down.
CGAAACAAGAACAATCTATTTTTTCGCTACTGCATCACCAACCGCTGATCTTGGAGAATCTTCTCCTCAACCAACTTCCCCCCGCAACAAAAATGGCAGATCTTCACATCCAGTTCAACCCTGGGCCTCACATATTGCTGGCAAGGCAACATTGAAGTTCTCCAAGGGCAAACCACGTTCATCCCATGTTTCCAAGAGTTCATTGTGGAGCACCTCCTGGTGAAAAGCTTGTGCCAAAGGCTGCGTTGCGTTGCCCTTTTTGCCCCTTCAAGGGAATCAACAGTGTGGATCTATGCCAGAATATACGTTGAATAAGAAAATCCACAAAAATGACAAACTAAAACAACACATTTCTCTTCTTGTAAACCGCGTGTTTGTTTTTTTTGCCCATTTTTTGGTTTCACATGGTATTCTTGAGAATCTACGAAAACCCATGTGGTGCGGTTTTTCGTATGGGTCCAACAGCATCTCCTGACCCAGCTCTGAAGATAGCATGGCAATGTCACTAGAGGAGCTGCTCACCATCACCTGCGGACATGACAACCCCAGCAGTACGGGTTGATGCTTCAGAAATCCCAAGGAACCCCAACCACCGGCACCGGTTGGATGGTGCTAAAACCTGGAAAATAATGGGATATCTATCATATCAACTGGTTAGTCGGATTTCTTCCATCAACCGTATGAGTGATAAAAACCACACATGACCTTCTACAATCATGTCATACTTGGTATACAAAGCTACTTAGGAGGGAGAATCTGTAATTTCGGATGCCACTGTGCAAACCAAACCTCTTGAAAGCGGTAAAGCAGTGAAAAGCAGTGAAGTGGCAACTGCTCATGTGACTTAACATGACATGGTTTCTACTTCTAGAATGCCAGCACTTTCTGTACCAGCTTCTTATCCCACCAACCTCTTCCTGTGTGACGTATTTTGGGATGGGAATTGATTACCCTCCAGGGAACGATCACATATCCCGCCAATGGGAGAGGAAACTCATCTTCCCAACTTCCTTTGAATGGGATATGTTAGTTCCAAGGAGGGTACTCAATGGCGCACCCAAATGTTTAATAGGGATCCTTATTTCATGGTTTATGAAATAATCCCCACATAACTGGGTAGTGCAATCCCGGATTTTTTCATTGCTCAAATGGTAGGACCCATTACCTTTTCGTTGCGACACCTCCAACTTCACCGTGACGCTCAAGCGTCGCGTCGTCTCAGCGTCCTTCACTACTTTTACCTGGCGGATCGATTGTGATTTCAGTTGCAGTTCCGTTAAGGAAGAGCATATGTATATCCGTATATTTAATCTGTCTAAATGAATCTGAATGTACACATATATAATGTATTTATTTCTATGTAATCATATTAGGTCCTATTGTCTTGAATTTGAAGGTTTTTGCACCCATATTTCACACACAAATACAATCAAATACACCAATAACAGAACGGTTTGGGACAAGGGTCATGTCTTTTTTGTTTCAAAAAATATATGACTATCTCTTTGATCTGAACAAAAATGATCTTTTTGGGGTCGAACTTTTTGGGCCTAAAAAAATTAACGCTCCCAGGAAGACCCAACCCCTCGCTCCAGGCCTGAACATCTGCCAGGGAAACTTGCAACATCTCAGCCACCGCCTGGATGAAGGATGTATAACTGGCAAAAACGGCACCTAGTAATCACCTAGTATACCTCCTCTGAAAATTTGATCATCTTTATATATACAATTTTCCGGTGGAGAAGGCTAAAAATAGGACAAATCGCTAAAAATCACAACAAACAACATGTTGCCAGGATCCAAGTTGAGTTGAGTTGGAGACCTGGGACACGAAAAACACCAAATTTCACTCCCTAAAGGGAAATTTTCAAAGGCTCCACCCTAAGAGGCGAGCTTGTTCCAAATCCCCTCATCTGTCAGGGAAAAACAATGTTCAGTTTTTGGGAAGGGTTATTCAAATGTGGTTGGTTTACGTTCGATGCAGTCATCAGCTGGTTGGTGGTTTCAACCGATCTGAAAAATATTAGTCAAATTGGAAATCTTCCCCAAGTAAGGGTGAACATAAAAACTATTTGAAACCACCACCTAGTCAAGGTGACTGCAACTATAGAAAAAAATATTGGAGGGTATTCGTGTGAATAAAGATCATAAGTTGACCTTGCTTTGCTGGGGGAACACCCCTCCCTGCAACTAACAGGACATAGCACCTGAAAATGGATGGTTGGAATTTGGAATACTTTTTTTTCCTTTTGGGATGGCCTATTTTCAGGGGCAATTTTCATTTTGGGGAGTGTAGCTACTTAACAATCTACATGTTGCATGTTGGAAAAATCACCAACCTCAGCAGATAACACACGAACTTGACAAAAAATCATCAGCATCCAGGTCCAACGCTTGGTTTTCGGGTTCACCACAGCGGCAATTCCACTTTTCAACGCTCTACTTTCACAAAGCGCCTTTTTTGGGGCGATAAAAAGAGGCCATTCACCCCTTATCCCAGCTCTTACTGTACTGAGTCACGTGGCTCGCCCACTACACCTTTTTTTGTTGGCATCTTCTTTGAGAAAACACACACAAAAAGAACTTGGACGCTGTTTTTTTTTTGACTTTTGTTCTGACTATCTCCGAAGTGGTCCAAGATTTATCAACTGATTGGACAAATGGGTGACGATCCTACCCTGAACACCAGCAACTTCAGCAACTTCCAAGTAACAAGTAGACATCCATTCAACCGTCTTTCCAAAGAAGAGGGCTATTTGCCCTTGAACTTAAAGAACAATCCAAGGTAATCCGCTTGATAGCACTTTTTTTAAGACTTCAAGGCGCGAACATACTCAAATATAGAGGTTTCAAAGTGGAATTTCTGTCAGTCAAATGGTTCACGTTTCACTACTACCATCAGAAACAACAATGACATTTAGGAAACAGAAAAGTGTAAAACTAAAACTGTAATTCCAACATGTTCAGAAAGAAACCTTCTCCACAAGATGAACTCTAGTCTCTCAACTCATTGAGTGAAAGTACTGCATGTGGACCTCTCTGTCTTTTTTTGTGGTGTGTAAGCACAGGTTATTCCTGAAGCTCAATACAGCAAGGAAAACTGGCCGTCGTTGGTTTCAACGGCGCAAAACACGGTGCTTCAACAAGGTTCTATCGGCACCGAAAGCTTAGGGATGGAAAAGTTTTGAAGATGAGTTGCTCCCATGAAGAACTGTCATGATTCTAAAAACTTCTTTGGGTCCGGAGTCGTACATATTCGTCAAGAAAAGATCCATATTATATGTCAATGTCACATAGAGTACCATATCACACTGTATATTCATCAAAACATCTTGTTAAACATTCGAAAATTCAGTGCAGGAATTCCCAATCTCTTTTGGTGAAATGTCACTTTCTCTTAACTTAAATGAATGGCTCAATTGCGCAGCCATACGACTTGTCAGTTGATCAAGTCACATGTCAGTTCGAAAATTGAATTCGTTTGGAGGAAACTGGTTTCAGTAGCTGCGAATCACTTCTATACCAAAATGTGGAGAAGGCATTGGACAGAAGGGATTCAGAGCATCATGGGATTTAGGGAATTTGTGGAGCTGCTTACTTCCATGGGTAGTTTTACTGGAGATATCCGACATGTCAAGGCGAATGTGCCCATTTTGGGGGGCCCCCTAATTCGAACTAAAGCTATCATGGGATATCAACATTGCCCAAATAGCTATCGTGTTTCCTATCCGGATACGATCTACCATCACACAAATCTGGATGATCAACTCACAAAATGAAATTTTCAGGTTGTTTCCACGCAAGGTTTCAGGGTATTCTGGGAGGATCCCCCCCTACTACTGGCAATGACTGGCAGTCAGCTCTTCAGCTCTTCCTATCCCGGAATCTGCTATTGGACCCTGTCTGGAGGTGTTGGAAAACGTCCATTTCTTCTGCCTTTTCGGGACATGTTCCGAATGGGAGTTCGATCCAAACAATCATCCATGAGCAATCTTCTCCAAAACATGTCATCCAAGAAAACGAGAATGATCCTCTCTACATGTACTGTATGTACTATGCTGAAATGACGGGCGCGTGCGAAACATCATTTAAGGAATAAGATTCAAAAAGATGTTGACAAACGCAAAATACATCTGCAAACAACACGCTTCAGCCATCTCGAAAATGTAGAATGGCTGATATATCATATGCCAATGTATGGGAATATGAACAAATAATATATGTAATTACACATATATGTATATATGTTTAAATACATTTTGACTGTAGTAATATGACAGGCAACCGTCGGTCGGCTGAAGCATCATTTTCTACCACATAGACAAAACAACTTGTTGTTGCCAGAGTTCATGTGGAAAGTGCCAATTGCGCCACATCGATCTTGCGCCCACATCTCCTGCATGGAAGACCAGCCGCAACAATCAAGGGAATCTGTACAGCGTAATGGATGAAACATGGAATCTGTGGCATCCCTACAAGCAGGCTGTTTGAATGAGTCTAACTTTTTGAATGAATGATAGTTCTTTTGAATTGAGGGGTGTCCAGGGCCCCAGAAACATGGCGTATTAGGATGAAGGGGTTGTTCGGGGGCACACAGAAAAATAACTCCATATGTTTATAACTCCATATGTTTACTGTTTTCTGATCCATTTTTACTAACAATACCTATTTGGGCCCACAAGCTTGAGACATATCCGCATGGCTATAGCTCAACAGTAGGGTTAGTAGTGGACTATTTCAATCATTCTGATATATTTGGAGTCCTACGTGCCATCATGCTCATATCTCCATCATGTCTTGCTGAGCATGTGCACCATCATTATTCTCCCATGAATCAAGCACAGTCAGAAATTGATTTGGGACACTTCCCGTTGCTTATGCCCCTTTCTGTCATACTAACTTTCTAATATTCGCAATTGGGCCACGAAAAAAAATCTTACTTTCCATTGAATCCTGGTTCTTTAATAGGGATCCTTATTTCATGGTTTATTTATCACAATCCCCCCAAAATTGGGTAGTATAAATCCCTATAAAACAACCAGGGATGCTTTTTTTTCCCGAATGCGTAGCGAAGGGTTCCCGTTTATAGTTGGGGTCTGGGGTTGGACCTGTGTTCGCTTTGTTTTGCTCTGTCGTCGTCGCGTCGTCGTCGCGTCGTCGTCGCCAACTCGTCGCCAACTCGTTAATTCGCTGCCATTGGGCGGTACATTCGCACTGCGACACCATCCTGTCTTTCAAAGTATGAAAAGTGGAGGAAGTCTCGCACGAAATGCTCGTTTTGGCGCTCCTAAGTCACAAAATGTGAGGTCATTTTCGTGTTTTGCGTGACAGGCGCAATACTTTGGCAGTGTGTCAATGCAAGCGCGTTGTTTTTTCGTGGCAGGCGCAGCACTTTGTGATGTGGCCTTTCGCGATGTCGTGGCAGGCGCAGTATTTTGTGACGTGGCGCAGGTGCTGTTTCCACGAATCGCAATGGCAGTGACGTGCAAACGTGACACTACTGCAAATATCGTGGCAGGCGCAGGATTTGGTGATTGTCTTGAAAAGTGGCGGAAGCTTCGCAAAAGTCATACTTTTTGAGCTCTGTAAAAATGGCTTTATAAGAAAAACCCGCACAAAATCGTCGATTTTCGAGTTGAAAGTGTGAAATTTGAAGGAAGTCTCGCACGAAACGCTCGTTTTGACGCTTCAAACTTTCAAGGTGAGAGGTCATTTTCGCGTTTTGCGTGGCAGGCGCAAGACTTTGGAAGCTCCTTGATTGAAAAGTTGAGGAAGCCTCGCACGAAATGCTCGTTTTGGAAGCTTGTCGCTTGAAAAGTTGCGGAAGTCTCGCACGAAATACTCGTTTTGGAAGCTTGTTCTTTGAAAAGTTGCGGAAGCCTCGCACGAAATGCTCGTTTTGGAAGCTTGTTGCTTGAAAAGTTGAGGAAGCCTCGCACGAAATGCTTGTTTGGAAGCTAGTTC
>DF242672.1:29852-64451 GCA_000507305.1 Breviolum minutum Mf 1.05b.01 | reverse complement strand
ACCCCACCCCAGGTTGTGGGACGTATGTAAAGTGTGTAAAGTTTGTACAGTAAGTCTTTTTTTGGGTATTACACACAGGCGCCTGGTGGCGTGGTGGGGAACTACATGGCACTGCACCATCCCCATAAGAAGCATATTGACAACATCTAGAACTGCCTCTTTTGTCGATTTGCCAACAGAACCGTCCTGATATTCCCAAAGTCTGCCAAACCGTCCTGGAAAATGGATTTGTGCAGCACCTGGGCCTCCTCCTGCTTTTTGCCGGGAGACTTGATGCTCCTCTCCAGATTTCAACGAGGCAATCGGATTTTTTCAACAGTTCTACGGTGGTGCAAACAACTCCTGAAAGATGTAGCTTCATGGGCATGTAAGGCCTCAAGATTTCTAGAACTCATACTGCAATGCAGCTTAGAAACAACTGCTTCCGCACACAGATCCGAATTCCCACCGTTCTCATGGTACTCACCTGTCAACTTGACGGCTCCTGACATAAAGCAGTGCGAGACCAACCAGGACACTGACGCAGGAGCATTGTGAAGCATTTAGCAAAGCTCTGCTGTCAAAGGGGTGTTCCTTGTCGCTGGTGATGTGTTTACCGGGCTAAAAACTGGACAAATACACTCACTTTTTATTCATATCTATGACATAGTTCAAACACGTCAGTTTAAAACGTTTCCCATTTGACTTGTACATAAAGAATCTATCTGGCTTCACGCATCCAGGAAGTCTGAGAGGCCATATTGGATTCATTGCTGCGTTGCATTCGGATTCAACCATATTTCATATTTCGGTTTAACGGTTAAAGCTGCGGCCAGAATGTGGGCGACCGAGGTTCTGCATACTTGACATGGAAGAAGACGTTCAAATATGTCAGAATGCAAACACCTCCTCTGACAATGTCTGAAGTACACCAACTCAAGAGCCTTTTTTTTTCTTCGACCGATGCCCGGTGCCCGCCCATCAAAGCAGGGTCACACGGCCAGCGGTGGGCGCTTTTCTCGCCGTCTTTCCTCGAATTGAAGCATCTGAAACATCGAAATCCTGAAGTCGTGTTTGGTGCGTTCGAAGTGAATACATACACTGCTAGTTACGTTGTGAGTGACAAAAAATTCGTGTACGAGAGGAACCCACTGCATCGTGCTTTCAAGAAGGGCCAGTTCTGAGACAATCTTTGACGACAGTAGACAAAATCAAACAGACAATGTTACTGCAACATCTGTGCAAAACCCTTCTGGGCCCTTCTCTAGCTACTGTCGCTAGACAGTAGCACCTCCTAAGGATTTCCGGCAAATTTGCAGAGCAGAAATCCACATAAATTAGGCGATGAGGAAACCATCAGGATCGAAACAAGATGGGTCATGACAGTCATGACCACCTGACCATGATCATCCATGATCCAACAAGCCTTTAATAAGCCATCGAAAAAAGGAACTGTTTTTCAAAGCTAAACTAACAAGCCATTTTACCATCAGGTTGGCCCTTTGGGGATTTGAGGATGACCGTGGAAGACAGAGCCAGATGCAATTAACTACAGAATGAATGTTTTCCTTCTTGGGGTATGCCGGTATGCGCACCTACCATGCGTGGCAACAGTTTACTCGTGAGTTAATTGTTTCTCTGCACTGTGACAGGGAACCCAAAATGGAAGCAGTTGTATCAAGAGTCAATTCCTTTCCATGTGGGAGGGACGCCTATGTTGGGAGATTGCATGACAGCTCCAGCAGCAACATTAAGAACTGCTTGTACAAGTTGTGACTCCCGCTATCCGTACAAACACGGTTTGCATCACTCGCCCCACAGGAGAAACAATTCAATCGAATGTTGATTGTTGTCCATATTCTAGCAAGGCGTGTGGAGCACAAGTGCTGCTGGTACAAATTGTACATGCATCCAACCAAGTATCCGTACAACTAGATGTTTGCGTATCCGCATTGCGCACTACAAAGGAGTTCCTACTGAATGTTTCACTGCTCTTGGAGCTTCGTTCTAAGAAGTACATTCAAATGGCCCTCACAACATGAAACAATTAAATCTGAAGTTAATTGTTTTCCATATGGTCTACATGCATGCGGAGCATCAGTACTTGTCTTACAAATCTTCAATGCTGCCAGCCACATAGTCACACAACTATTGATTTTATCCAGCCACACCCTATTCCCACAACGTTTCACAGGAATAGATTGCTAGCAGCCTGAGTGAAGGGGACCCAAGTCCCAAACCAACTCCAGATTTAATTATTTCCTGGGAGGAAAAAAAGCCCAAAAGTGTCAAAAACAGTATGCAGGAGAACTCTAACCGGAATGAAGTCTGGAGTTAATTGTTCGTGAATGTAGGAAGAGTTAGAAGCAATTAACTCTCGAGTTAATCGTGTGAATGCGCATGCTGCGAACCCTACTGTGGACACAACAAACTCAAGAGCTATGCAAGTTTCTTATCTTGATTCGATCCCGTTGCTGCCACCGGAAATTGCCCAAGTCCAACCAACCAGCAGATGGCGAAGTCTGAAGTCCAGCAGAAAATTATACCATTCAAATGTCCACAAATACGTGTGTGCTGTCTTACAAAACAACATCTGCGCAGGCATGCTTCTCATGAGTGTATTTGCATGTACAGCAATCCAAAAGAAGATGTTCTTCATCTCCCAAACAAGTCCAGGTAAGCGCGATGTATTCATATTCTCTTCATCGATCTTCATGTCCTTGTTGGCTTTAAGCTTGCAATTTGTAGTTGACAGAAAGTTTTTTCTGAGCATTTCTCACAGTTCCATGACCATCTGGTGGAGCTTGGTAAAAATGGATGCTGCCCTCGCACCATCAGGACGCTTTCGCTTGAAGCGGTAACCTGACCAAGATGCAGAAGCAATCCAACACACTTGAATCCTTTCTTGGGTATCTACTTTTCTACATCGTTTTTGGATTGAGAATCGACGTTTTGCTCCTGAGATACTACTTCAACTAAGCCTTCGGGCGGGGGAAATGAGCATTGCGCGGGAAGCCTCTGGACAAGCAATTATTCAGAAGGGATTGGTAGAAGACTTCCAATAAAGTGGTCCCAGTTTGGGGGGTTAGCTTTTGTTTATTGACATGTCCTTTCATTTTCGTTCATTTTCTAACATGTTCATTCATTTCCTTTCAGTTAATTTCCCTTCGTTTCCATTCATTTCACTTGAAACTTTCTCCAAATTCAAAAAAATAAACATTGAAAAAATGCAACATTTCTTTCTTATTCTCCAACCGCATTAGCTTTGGGATCTTCAGCCACAGGTGGGGCTTTCATGTTTGTGTGGCTGTGTGGCCCTTCGTCAAGCCTCAGAGCGAAAAGCCTGTATGGGCGCGCAGCCTCATCCGAAAGGGGAAATGCAGGGCATCACCGAATTCAGTAAATTTGGTATAAAAAAACGATGACACCGCTGCGACAAATATGTTTTCAGGCACTGACAATGTTGCTCCCAGTGGAAGTAAGTACAAGGGCTCTAAAAGAACCTGGCAGAATCGAAGACATTTCTAGATATGTGGGATATTCCAAGTATCTGAAGCGGACAGCATGAATTCACGTTTATCTATGTCACAGCGGCCTGGAAAAGGGTTCGGGGTGTTTGGCGGTTGAAGCTTATGGCGCACACGCCTTGCAAGGTGTGTCAATTCAAGTTTTTGGAGTTCATCGAATTTCAAAGGCTCCGACAGCAAGCCAAATGAACCACCAGGAAGTGTGGTCGCACTGGCAAACGGGCCTCAGATGATTCCAATCCAAATTTCTGTGACTTCACCCACATGCGACATGCAAATTGATCGACGTCACTACTGAGACTCTGCTCCCTCTCATTTCTTTTCGTTTTTATTCCATGTTGTATAGCAATTTTGTAAAGGCCCCCCCACCCACTGCATAAGGAAGAAATGCAGGAACAAGCTCACTGCTTGGAAGCGCAGCAAGAATTGCCTGCCAAAACTCATAGGGCTGACAATTTGAGACCTTGAAACAGCCAAATCTACGGCTCCAAACCTTGCTTTGTATTCTCCCAGGCCCGAAGCCAAGGTCACCACCTGGCAAACTGAAAACTGAAAATCGCCAACTTTGATTTGATTCTATGTTTCTGGATTCAAAAATACCGGTAATGCAAGAATGTGTAATACCAGCAAGATGTTGCAATCGGCATCGCCAGATCACCCGGCTCTGACCTGCGCTTCCTTGTCTTCCTCCAAGTCTCGGAGATCTTGTAGTTGTTCCACGGTTTGTGACACTGACACGAGGAGCAACACCCTCGGCAGCGTTTCGCGGCGCTGCCGAACAAACGCATCGTTAGGTGCATCTTGATATGCTTTGAAAGACGGAAAATCCACTAAGAGGTTTCTTTGATGCGCATGACACATGATACAATGTATATATATATATATATAGATGTGTAAATATATATATATAACATGTTATGAGGAGTGAAGACTCATTCAAACAGGTTTAGGCTACTTTCCAGGCAGAATGTGCAGGGAGGAAAAAAGCAACAAATACTGTGTTGTCTGTATCTTGAATATCTTCTTAGTTCCAGACAGTTGCAAAAATGAGGCCCCAGTCAAAGAATTTAGCCTTTTGCCAACTTGTTTGTTTGCCAAAAGGCTTGAGTTTTGCATGGCATTGATTCAACGGTGATGCACTTAAAGCCCCTGGCAGCGCTGGTGCATATGCACAGGGAGCGGCCAGTGCCATGAAAAGGACGCAGGCCGAAACGTAGAATGCCTGCAGCGCTGACACAGAACTCGTCACCGCGCCCGTTGAAAGCTAATAATAATTGTCCCTCCAACGTGCCTTGCCGTAAGGCATGAGGCGTTTGAGCTTCACGTATCCCACACATAACATCATATGTCCTGCCAGAGCTTTGAGGCTTCAAATGTTGACATTTGATCTGTAAGCATCTGCCATCAGATTGACCAGGCCATGCCTAAGAATGTCAGTGTGACCAATGGAGAGTGAGCAGCCATCCTGGAGCTGTTCGGTTGTCAATCCGCAATCCAAGCTTTGACTCTGACAAGTGAACACTACCAGCTCATGCGACCAATGAAGGGAACCCGGGAACCTGCCAGATTGTCATTTCAGTTTTCAACTTTTCCAGTTGGGGATCCCCACAGACTACACGCCAATGCCACTGCGGCGAAGACTAGCAGTGCTCCTAACAGAAGCAGTCGCAGTTTTCTCCGACCTGGCAGTTGGGCAGCTGCAACTCAAGGAAGCGGAAGGAAACTTCCGAATCAAATTTTATAAAAGCCAAGAAAGATTTAACGGGCTCCCACAGACCTTTGCCAGGCCCTAATTTGGAGCCTTTTGGCAACTTTAAAGGGCGCGCGCCAGTGGACCCATCTAAGAGTTTTAGGGTTCAGAGCAGTCTGCTCAAAAAGGCGTCTTGCAGTTAGAGGCACGTTGTCAGGCACGTCCATCCTCTAACTCTTGTCGTGTTTCTGTATCATGTCACAGTTTGCAGTTTCTCGAAAGGACATGTACGTCATGTCTCGAAATTGTTACTGCGAAGCTTCTTTCAAAAAGCATGGCAAGATGATGCTACGTACATTGACGTACATAATGAAGAAAGTGTATGCATTTTAGTACTGTTATTGAAATTTATACAGTGGTCCACCCCTGACGAAAAGCTTCAGTGATTGTCAAACCATGACAATCCGAGCCCGTTGTGGCCTTCCGGCAGACTCTGTGAACCTCACGAAAAGAACGTGAAACGCTGGGCAGTCGGACAAATCTGACAGATCTGGATGCGTGTGAACTTCGATGGTTTTCAGGCGGTTCTTTGAATCCGGTAACAAATCCCAAGTCGTTGCTCTCTTATCCTCTGTGCACCCTCAGAAAATACAGTACAATCATGTCTTGTTCAGATCAACTCCAAACGCCTGTGTATAATTTAGCACCTTTACTCTGGCCCATGCCCATATCACACGCGATTATGCCTTGATGATCCTTTCTAGGAGCATCCCAACCGCATGGCAGAAAAGTGTCAAACACGTCTCCGGCCTTTGCTCTTCAAGGTGTCCTTCCTCGGCTTGTAGAAATGCAAAGCATGCACATGCCCGGTGGCATGATGTTAGTGAGAGTTTCACGCATGCTGCGTAAGGATTTCTTGCACTCTCTTGATCTGTGTTACAGATTGCTTACCTTCCCACTGATTGCAGAAGGGTGGCAAGTGGTCCAAAGAGTAGACAAAGAGGCCTTCAAATGCCTCAAAGCAAAAATTGTTTCATGAACTTCAGAACTTTGGCCAAATGTCTAGGGAACCGGACAGCCGTCCAAAATGGCCGCCTGGTTTGGGTAGAAACTCAAGTGCCAGAAAATCAGCGTTGCACGGAAGGCAGAAACATATGTAAGTACACTACTACTGTGTAAGATGTTTTTAAATGACAGTCAATGGTAACAAGTGTTGCCCAGAGAAACAGCGTCCAAGCGTACTCTCAATCAGCTAGAAACTAACAGTGTCATGAATGCAAGAGCTCGGTTGCTTCAAGCGCCAACGGACTGCAACACTTTGAGGCGCACATGTCAAGGGTCATTCCACAAACAAGCTGGACGAATGGCACTAGACTGGCAAGGCCTTAGCAAAATGGTCAGTTTGGACCCGAAATTCACAGTGCATTTGAAATTTGCTCAGAACTCTTGGTGTCGAGCTAATTGCCATCCACAACGTGCTGTACACCTCGTTGTCGATGAGTTTCTATCACATCCCCCATGCTGCATGTCACAGAGGTGCGCACAAACATCTCCAGGAACACCTCCCCTGTCGTTCTCAAGACCTGCAAAAAACATCAACCATCAACCTCGAGATGGTGACAAGGTCACCATGACTGCACCATGATTGTACTCAAAAATCAAAATATCACAATGTCGGACAGTGTCGCACTGCAAGTTATACACAAAAGGAGACACTACAAATAAGCGGAGGGGGAGAAATCGAGCAATGCCAATTTCTTGGGTGATTCTCTTAGAAGCACATGAATAAGATTCATAAACTTGTTTTTCAGCCCAATTCTGTTAGGGCAAACAACTCATCGCATCATCTCCGCTCCGGCCTTTTCTCTCAAGGCGATGGGTACAGGCAGATGCACTAGCTGTTTCGTAGACTGCCTTAGCGCAGGAACGCCGGCGAGTTTTCAATGCGTAGCAAAGTTAAGCAAACTGAACAAACCCACAATATCTTAATATACTATCATGTACGATAATAATGTAAGACAATGTAATATAATATAATATAATGTAATATATTATGATGTAATATAATATGATATAATATCATACAATATGATAAAATAAAATATAATATAACCTGATATAATCTGATATGACATAATTGAATACACAGATAATGTAATACAATAAGAATAGAATAGAATGGAATGAAATATAACACAACATAATGTAATATAATATAATGCAATATAATATATAATGCAAGATAATATAATGTAATATAATACAATGTAATACAATGTAATACAATACAATAAAATTCAATATAATCCGTAATATAATATAATGTAATTGTATAATATGATATGATATAATATATGATAAAAAAAAAATAATATGATATAATATGATATGATATAATATAATATGATATGATATGATATAATATGATATAATATGATATAGTATAACATAATAGATATCTATAATGTATCATTAATGTAATGTGCGTAATAATAATAATAATGATAATAATAATAATATAATATTAAATGATATAAACATCAATAACAATTCACGACACACACAACAAAAAAGATTAGGTTTGGCGCTGTCCCTTAGCAAAAAAGACTGGAACGGGCAACAACTTTCAAGGATAGAATGAGGATTTACATGATTTCAGTATGTTTATCAACGTATCTTCTGCTGTTTCTTATCTTTCTCTTCTTGCTTCATCGTGGAATCGATTTGAGACTGAGGAAACGACATTATTCGGGGAGATGGCGGTTTGAGCACATTTCTTTTGCTATGGCCTGTCGATGCATCACTCACAGGTCTCTCAAACTTGGACTCAGAAGAGTTTCCATATTCTTGTGGCAACTCAAAATTCAATACCACATCACTCAAAGTTCTCTCAACCATCTCGGATCTGTTCGTTTTATATCTACAGCCGGCCTGCGAAGAAATCTTTGTTCAAAGCGTAGCTACTGGATATTCTGCCGCCAAGAACATCAGTCCGGCCTCAAAAAGAGGTCACTGCGTTTACATGATGCTACATCAACAGGGCAACAAATTAGACTCATCTGTGGAAGCCAGTGTGAAAATCAAAAAAGGGACTGAGGAAATCCAACGAGTTTGCCTTTTCATCAGCATATGTCAAAAATGCCGTAAGCCGAAGAAGCAAAATCGAAAGTGGAACTGAGGATGTCGGCTCGGCACTGCCCATGCACCTGGAATGTTCAAGTTCCTACGATGTTCCACTCATGTTCCAAGAAAAAATTTCTGGGGCCAGGCACATTCGATTTTTTTGGTTCGAGCTTTCCAAACAACCTGATGGCCCAACGAAGTGAAAGTCCAAAAGGATTTGAATGGTCGAAACGAGTTGGAAACAAGCTCAAAGGAATCACTTAGATTCACTTAGTGTAAGTAATGTTCACATTACTTGCAATGGCCAAGCCACTAGAAGCCCCACCAGCGCCAGCCGCCGCCACTTCTGCACTCGCACGTGGGTGCACAAGTGCCTCCCATTCCTCATGGCTGGAGTGCCAGTGGAACCCGTGGAACCCATCAGATTCCACTTAGATTCGGTGCGGTTTGTGTTCGAGGTACGGATTGGTTGGCTTTGGGCTTTGAAGAACTTGTGTTGTGAAAACTATTCTACATAAGTCTACATGATCAAGAAATGTTGTGTTTGTGGCCATTGTGTATCTTTTTGTTTCATTTCTTGCTTTGGCTCATTGCTTTCGACCCCTTTGCAGCGGGATTCCCTTTTTTGGCCGAAACGTTTTGGCCCTGAAAAGGCGAAGCATCGAGTCATCGAGTCATGACGTCGGTCCAATCTACGATGATTTCTTCGAAAATCCATGAAACTCACCGTGGCAACGTGGCATTGCTGGAAAATTGGGGAAAATTACAGCCTCCATTCCTCCATCGTTCCATGGCATGTTTTGTCTTTGCCTTTGCGACAGGTTCCCGTTGGCCTTCGGCCACTGGAACCATTCACTAAGTCTGGCGTGTCACCCAAGGCCAACCACCAGCTTCCAAAACACTATCTCACTCCCTGGATGAGCAACGATATGCAATGATAAACAATAATAAACAACTTTTAATAAACAATAATTAAGCAAGAATGAACCATCTACGACCAAAAGAGTTAAAGCATGGTGAAGTCAACACTTTGGCCATGGCCTCCTACATTTGGGGCTTTGCCATTCACAAGGCCCCAGGGCGAAAAATATTAGCCACCTGCATCCTCTTAGGATTCCTGATGCGACATCATTTCTGTTTAACTTGCATAAAAAATGCACCATCTTTTCAACTCTTTTCGTATGCTTTCTGCATTTTTCCTGCGCATCAGAGAGCAACAATTTTGGACCTGTCGGATACAGTGCCTCCGTAAAACGGGTGGAAGTTTGCATGAATTGCAAGAAGACTCAGGATAGCACCTGGCTGCGAAAAAAGTTCAAGTCCTTTCAGCTCAGAATGGGGACCCTACAAGGTGCACTGTGCGATGCTAAACGCGTCGGAAGGCGCAAAGAATCCAAGGGAAGGAAAACTGCGCATTACTCTTCCGCTTCTACGAACCATCTAACTTTTGTTTCTTGTAGGACTTGGCCCTTGAACTACGGAGATGTAGCTTGCAAGGCGGTTGTGGCTATTGTAAGTCCTTGCTGGCCCGAATCAACACAAGTTGATCCATCGTAAGCAATTATGTTTATGTAAGGTCTACCAATTTTCCTTTCCAACATGTTGTATTCTTTTATCGCACCTTCATCATCTTCCCTGTCAGTTCATGTCCTTGAAAACACAAAAACAACGTATTGCAAGCCTCATCGTCGAGGTGCTCCATGGGGCGGGAACCGGTGACGCGGCGGCTCCTGGGCACCTTGGCAAAGATCCCAGAAGTGTTGCCTCCCATGCAATGAAAATATGCCATATACAAATATACATCCATTGTGACATCCATATTTTCATAGAATGATACAATGTATATTTCTATGTATTTCTACAAACCAGGCATTGCGGCATTGCATTCTGTGATTTTTGATACTCCTTGACTTTTCCCTTGTCTTTTTAGGTTTTGGCTCTTCGATGGACTCGATGGACTCGCGAGTTCCAAGGCTGGCACTTGTACCGCCGCAGGCACCGCCGACCGGTCCGACCGGTCCGACCGGTCCTTTGCGAGGCGACCAACAATCAGAACTGCCGAGATCCTTTGCATCTGTCAATATGTTTTTTAATTTTGTATCTGTATAAGTGTTGTTGAACTACCTGTTGTTGAACAAGTTGAAGCCTGTTTACAAGCGACCTAAGAAACAGGACTTTGCACTACTGAATCTCCCAGCAGTTCTTCCATCAACTTGGCTGCAGACAGAATTGGTCTTAACCCGGATCGCCTGAAAGCATGTCAGGGTACGATGGCCGTCTATCTTGTATGCTATTATAAATGTTGCCATGAAACAAATTGTTGCTTTGCGCTTTAGAAATTGGAGTTTGGCAAAAAAAAACAAAATTCAAAAATCCAGACAGTTTGAGCCTTCACAATGGCTTTTGTTTGGCCTTGTGGTGTAGATAGCACCTGAACGTCAAAAGCTATAAATGCGATAGCAACACGACGATACCATGATACTCTCCCATGCACCTTGTCGGTGCCCTCAGTCCTTGGTAGAGCAGGGGTTGCCATGGATAGCATCAAAAGTCCGGATAACATCAAGGCAGACTGACTCACCTGAAGCCGTGCAAGCAGCAAGCGCTCTTCATTTAAGGGTCTGGATGGGTCTGGATTGGCAGGCACAGGATATCCCGAAAGGCCAAAAGATAAGCACTGACATGCGCCAGCTTTGCATAGGCATAGAATGGCAGAGGGTGAGGCTTGTGCACAGCTGCAAAGCAAGCTCCAGCCAACACAGATAAGTGGGGCAGCAAAACAAACATGTCGCACCCACACCAATCACCAACAAGTCAAGCTCCACAAACGCGCATTAACCAAAAGGCAAAAGGCTTCACAACTACTTTTGTTGGAAAACCAAGGAAACCCTTCATGAATGAACAACATCTTCTTGGAGGTGGTTTGGCACTAGATATGAAAGCAGGAACGGCGTTGGTAAGTATTTTCACCTAGGAGAAAGAATTGCGTCCAAAACGATCTCACGATCCTGTTTTGCATAAGAAAAGCACATTGAAGGAAAACCAGTCCCCTTAAAAGGGAGTCTCGTGAGAGGCAGTCGTTTGTTTCCTTTGCTTTTCAATTCTCTCATGTTGAATATTCTTTAGGCTCACTCCTCCCAAAATATCAGCAGCTATCTCAACGCGAGTAAAGCAGCTGATTCTCTCTTTTTGTTGCCAACCCGCACAAAAACGAGTTGGTGTGAAACACTGTGGGAGTGGGCGTGCCCTTTTTGATTGCATTCTCACAGTTTTCTCTGCACCGAGGAATGCAGGAACTGTGGCAGGACCTCAGTCCAATGCAATCCCCCAACTCTCCTGGGATATGGGTTCCCCCAGAGTCCCAGCTCCAGGGTGGGAAGGGTGGGAGAAATCTCAACAGAGAGTATGGTATTTTTGGGGCTGTGAGCCAAAATGGCACCGTCGTCCCGCCGTGAGAACATTCATGCAAGTATGGTTCCCACACAGCTGTTGAATATTCTTTAGGCTCACTCCTCCCAAAATATCAGCAGCTATCTCAACGCGAGTAAAGCAGCTGATTCTCTCTTTTTGTTGCCAACCCGCACAAAAACGAGTTGGTGTGAAACACTGTGGGAGTGGGCGTGCCCTTTTTGATTGCATTCTCACAGTTTTCTCTGCACCGAGGAATGCAGGAACTGTGGCAGGACCTCAGTCCAATGCAATCCAACTCTCCTGGGATATGGGTTCCCCCAGAGTCCCCACGATGCATTGGGGGGGAACCATTCCCATAGACATATAGCCCACGCCAATGCTTTGTCTGAGGGGATCAAAGGGCCTTCCCATTGATCAACTAACAGGTGGCTGCAAACTGGTCGTTGTCAGGGAGAAAACCACGACAAAGGATCCTGATCGAGTAGTTCTGGAGGGATAAGGGCTGGAGTGGGTGTAGAACCCAATCTTTCCAGGAGCAGGCAGTCAAAGCGAGACGGACCATCGGAAAGATTGATTACTTTTGCTCTCGACTCTGTCAATATATATATCGACAGGGATAGAGGAAGCACGCAGCCAGTAAATTCCCACCAGAGCACACTCCTTTGACGAGGGACGCTGAAGCAGAATCATTGTCAACAAAGTGTAAGATTCTGACATCTTTCAGGACTGATGCCCAGGTATGCAAGGCAATAGGCCCTGCTAAAATTTCGAGTTGTCCCATGTAGGTTTCCTTCGGAATCCAGCGTTGAACCCAGGTTTCTGGGACATGGAACGAGAAATGGGAAAGGGTATAAGGTGAGGTGGAGGTATTAACGAGGACTCCACCAACTCCATAACGGGGTATTCTGCCTGGAACGTCCGAGGCATCCGTGTAAAGAATGAAAGGAGGAACTGGTGGCTTCAAGCTTATCCTCCGAGGTGGGCTGTGATGTAAGAACTCTTTCATCAGGCTCAGGGATGTCCTGAGACAGAAATCAATAGAGGTCTCTGACCCTGACCAATACTGTCGGGCTCGCACCCCAAGCGCTGCCACCTCCCTACCTTGCCATACATGGTGGAGCAAAGGAAGCCAAACTTCCCCACCACGCTAGCCGCTTGAGTGGAGCTCAAGGAATTTTGCTTCAGAGACTCATCGATACCGATAGTGATGGACAAGTTCCTTATCCTAGAAGGCTTGGGTCGAACATGGATGATCCCAGCGGATAAAATCTCTGAGGTGTCGAAAATAACTCCCAAAATCTCTGTTTTGGGTGAAGGGTATTGAGTCTTCTCGGGGTCAAAAATGATCCCCAGGAGGGAAGCCGTTTCCAGGAGACAACCCAGAGCATGACTTGCCAGACCTGCCCTCGACACAAGCCAAAAATCGTCAAAGAAATGGTCGCAGGAGATACCGTACAGTCGGCATACAATTCTCTGGAACCATTCGGCAAATCTGTAAAAAATTTGGAACGGCATGTCCAGCACCGAAAGGTTGCCCAAACATTTCGTGTATGTCCACCTCTGATGTATCAGGGTTGTAAATGCACGTTAGGGCCACTCGAATATCCTCCTCAGCCAGGGGGACTTGACGGTATGCCGCTTTCACGTCTGCCGTCGCCAATTCCAATTCCGAGTCAGGGTAGGCTTCTGCCTGCGCTCTGATCATGGTGGATATGTAATCGGCGGATGCCATAGGTATTTTCTGGAGCCGTTTGGCTGCCAGGTTCACCCATCCAGCCGTGTGGTCATCTATACGCCTAAACTTAGGCTTCCCATCGGACCCCACACCCTGTCGCAAGCCGAAGCTTGGTATCAGGTTGTAGTGTTCTCCGTATTTGCGCGATGCATCGCAATCAGTCATGGGGGCTCCCATGGTGCCACTTTTGACTTCCTGCTGGGCCTTAGTCTAAATGGCTCTCGCCATCTCATCCCCGCCCAGCTTTGCCATATACTCAGTCTTTCTGACCGCTTCTTTTCTTCTGGACTTTGCTGTGGAGTCAAACTCGCTTCGGGTTACCTTCTGGGGTTCCTCAAACTTGAGGAAGAAGGGTGACTCTAGAGCAGGACCCAGGATGGGCATCCCCACCGAACACAGCAATGGGATGGCTTTGTCTTCAACTTGGCACTGATTCTGCACCCACTCCATCAGACCCAAGTTCAGTCTTTCTCCAAGCTTCTTGGAGGAGGTCCCTCCTCGACTCCTCAGCTCTTTGGTGCGTTTCTTCAAATGTGGGCTTGAGGCTGCTTCTCTCAGCGAGCTGAGGACTTTGTCTCTTTCCACTATGACTAGCGTTCTTGCCATTTCCAGATGTTTGACGGGATCATTGACTCCGTCTTCAATCATCTGTTTCCTCTTCCCAAAGGAAGGCTGCCTTCCCGAGTTCACTGCGTACTCTCGGTTCATCTCCTGAGTAGGGTTTAATCTACTCACAGGTAGAGATGGCCTCAAGGTTGAAGATCTATCCTTTCGGGACTCCAAATCTTGCAGGCTTTGGAACTCCCTCTGCCCTTTATCTGACACTCTGTCACCGGGAGGCGGACAGCCTGCCACTTCAGCAACAGCTGCTGACAGGGGTGCGTTTGGTCCCGAGAACCGACTCGGCATAGGCCGCACAAAAGCTTTGAGGATACTCACGTTCTTCTCCCGTGATATACTGGGTGACCCTGCCGCCACTTACTATGGGCCTCCATTTCTGGTGCTGCCCACCCGTCCTCTGGCACACCCTTGGGTCCGCCGGGCATATGCGCTCCATGCCCCTGAGGTATTCACGGTTGTGGATAAGAACTTGATGCTTCCTCCGGGAACTCCCCGGGAACATGCATGTATGATAGAAGCTGCTGAACACACCTTCCATATTCCTCAACCTTTTCCGGGCCGGCAGCTCCAGAGCGATTGATCTGCCCGGGTGCTCAAGGGAGAAAGCTTTCCCCGCCTTGTGTCTTTTGATACAATTCTCAGCAGCGTCTACTGCCATACATGTATCCTTGT
Source organism: Breviolum minutum Mf 1.05b.01 (assembly GCA_000507305.1). NCBI lineage: Eukaryota > Dinophyceae > Suessiales > Symbiodiniaceae > Breviolum > Breviolum minutum. The sequence continues at coordinate 49,693 of DF242672.1, read as the reverse complement.
CTAGCCTGAGTCGGGCCTTCTTCGACATTCGACTTAGCTCGGAAGGAATTCCTTCCGCAAACTCGTCTGACCTCAAAGGTAAAGGCGGGTTCTTTACCTTCGGTATCGGAATCTCCCGTGCTCTTGAGAAGGTGGCGCAATTTGGAGCCCAATGTGTCAAGTCAGCGGAGTCAAGTTCACTCTCAAGGACATCACTCTCAGCAAACACGTCGCGTCCTCGCAAGATGTCCCAAGGCTCAAACAAAACAAAACCAAAAGGTCCTACCTCCTTGCCCAAAGAACCAGAGGGCCCAGCCCTCTCCCCAGAAACGCCCACTGAACGCAACTTTTTCCGGTCACCGGTCGGGCGTCGAGTCCGGTTACGGAGCTGTCCCTACTCTCCTGCCTTTTTGGCAGGGCCATCCTCAGGTTTGGACTTCCCTCGCCCGGATCCTTTCTGCTTGCCTTGCTTCTTCTTCTTCTCACGCTCTGCTCTCCTCCAGCCCTCTGGGATTTTGCAGCGCGGCTCATGATACTTCTTGCATATCATGCAGTACGGCGGCGTCTTCTTAGGGGCCTCGGCTTTTGGGTCTTCCTCCCCATCCTCAGCCTTCTTCCTCTTCGCATCTCGTTGATCCTCACCGTGATCTCGCTTTCTATCTCTCTTAGAGTCAGCGGATTTCTCTTGACCTTGGTTAGGCAAGTTCTTTGGGACTGGCTCCAGGAGTTTCCAAAGTCCTGCCGCTGGGGAATCTAAGTAGTACTCCAAACAATCTCCCAGCTCACCATTTCCTTCACTCTTCCACTTCAAAGCCTGCTTCATGAGCTCCCTATCGAAGCGTCTCACTTCGTTTATGGTTGGGGTTCTCATGCGATCCGGAACCGTCTGGCGCAGAAGGCCATAGTACCTGTCATGCAGTTTCGTCATGACTCCAAAGTCCACCAGCTCCATGGTCGCAAAAGCCCTTGCCCTAAGCTGGAGAACTTCACGCATCACCGTCAACCCAGTGATGCTCACGACTCCCTCGAGTTCCACTTCTTGCTCTTGGACTTCGAGGTGTCTGCCACCCACTAGGAACACAGCCGGCCTGCTCTTCAAAGACTTGCCTGAACGGGCAGCTTTTTCTTCGGCCTCAACTGACACGTACTTCTCCCACTCCAGGTGGAGGTGCTTTCCGCCCAGCGAAAAGTTGTTGGCCAGCTTTTGCAACGTCCAGATTCTGACCCGTTCGGAATCGCTGACGGCCTTCTGCATGCCCTTGGTGACTGCCTTCCGCTCCAACTCGGATGCGGCTGCAGGTGTGATTTTGATTTTCTCTCCGGTTCCACTCCCGGAGGCCATATCGTCCAGCTCCTGTTTACACAGGGTAGAGCCATATGCCCACAACTTGCGGACACATGCAGCATCATCAGACCGTTTCCAAGATCCCCAGTCCGACGTAGACTTATCATAAGTCCTCATGATCCCGGCCGAATCACGGAAACCACCTTTCCGGTGGAGAACATCTTCCATATACTTCTCCAGGTCCTCCCGGGTTGGAAGTCTGTAAAACAACTTCTCATAGGTATCGTAGCCATCGCAACGAAGGACTATGTAGTCCGACTCGGCCAGATTGAACTTGACCGCCCCGGTTTCAAAAGCGCTCTGCAGGGTAGACTGGGACATACCTCCCACTCTGCAGGAACTCGGGCCAACCAGCCCGGCCCCACTGCTTGAGCCTTCTTGGCGACGAACGAGACGTAAACTGAGTGGTGACCACCATGTCAGGGGGGGGGAAAACTCACTCGAAAAACGTGTTGGTAGCCAGAACCCCGAGACCCTGTTGTCTCAAACCAAATCTATTCGGGGGTTCCCACATGTCACACAAGTGACGGCTCCAACTCCGTTTCACTCACTTGAGCGTCCTCGGGATTTCATGTTTTCAACTCTCGTGATAAAATCATCTCAGCAGCCCTGTACATCTTAGCCTATCTACACGGCGTCCTGTACATTCTGTTCCGGCTCATCGCGATTTCATCCTTGTCGATGAACTTCGCCACATTCTCACAGTCCAGGCAGCACCTCCTCATGCACCTTCCCAGGACCACGATTCCATCCTCCGCCACAACCTCCCGAGTTTGGGAGCATAACTTGTCGCAGTTGACCCTCCGTCCAAAACACTTTTGGCAGAAGGTCGTCCTCCTCTCCACTGAGTCGGAGGCAGCAACGGGCTCGAACCTCTTTCCTGCTTGCCCACACCTTGGGGCAATCTCGTCACCCGTCTTCACCTTGTGCAGGCTACCAAGCCTTAGAGAAGGAGCTAATGTGAGGAACCCAGTGATGTAGAACTCCTCATCCGAGTCTACCTCAGGGGCCCCTGGAAACTTCCACCTGGTCCTCCTCGACGTCCGACTTGTTGTCATCCGGGGTGACCAGCGTCAAGATCTTGTCGATGTCGTCCAGGTCCACTTTCGTCTCCGTCTCAGACTCGAGAACAGAGGCATCGAAACCACCATGGCTCGCACCCTGCTCCAAGACTTCCTTGGGCACATCCGAAAAACTCAGACCTTTAAAGTCCGGCTTCTCCACCTCTTTCCTTTTCTCCGGGCCACCTTCCGAACCTTCATGCCGTTCTTTGGTGCCCTGCACCAAGGGAACAGGCTCTAAGGAGACGATCTCACCTCCTCCTCTCAAGTAGGCAAGCGCCTGCTCTTGAGCATCAAGAACCAAAAGTTGGCTCTCGCGAAGATAGGTGTCAGGCATTGTCTCCTTGACATCCTTCCAATTTCCGCTGAACCTCACAGCCCTGTCACCCACGCCAAGGTGCATCATGACCGTTGTCAATGTAGCCTTCGCTCCATGCCACCGAAAAGCATGGGCTTGCTCGGCCGTGAGGTCCAACTCGGACCCTTCGCCGGTGTACTCCAACAGCAGTTGGCGGATAAAGTAAACATCCTGCTCAAAGCTGGCCATCGTCAACTTCGGGACATCAGCTGCTGGTGAAAAACTCTTTCCGAAATGGTCATGGGCTTTCCAGGCTTCACCGTGGCACTCCAAGACCAAGTTCATCAGCACAGGTAACCAATCGTCACCCTCCGTCTTGGAATCTCCAAAACGTGATCTGAGCCCAGCGATCCTCTCGGATCCTTTCCTCCTGACCCATTCAACATTTGCCAGGGGTGTCCTTGCCAAATCATCCCAACGAAGGGATGCTTGGACACAGAGCCGCAGCTTTCCCGCAGCAATCCGAATACCCTTCTGGATAGCTGGGTTAACAACGGTGCCCTCCAGCAACTCCAGAGTCTTCAAGGTCAGCATTGGTGCCTGGCTCTTCGGCTTCGTCTGCTTGCAGTAGGACTCTGTCAACTTCCTAACTCTGCGACACAGCACCGCCGATGAATCCACTCCAAAAGCCTCGCCAAAGTAGCGGATGGCATTCACCACGCCCTTTGGGGTGTACTTCCCGATGCCCTTCATCGAGAGATCGTGCAGGTATATCCACACGGATTCTCTATCAAGGATGTCCTTGACCTGCTCACCCGTCCTCTGCTCCTTCCTTTTGATCCAGTTGATCATGTTCTCCACCAACCTGGCATATCTCAGGCCGGTGGCTGCCCTCTTTGGACGAACCAGAGAAACGAACGCCTCCGTCCATTCCCCATCATCCTTCAACTCTTTGAGGATGGCTTCAATCTCCATCTCGAAACCCCTCTCCTGGAGCTCCAGGAAGATCTCTAGGGCTTTAATGTCAAAGGAATCCAAAGCTGCTTTCTCCTTTGCATCCGCCCCCCCAAAAGTGGAACCTCTCCGCGGCGTCTGTTCAGTCCTCAGGGCCAACTTTGGAGGGGGATCAACAGGCAGATTTGGAGTGAGAGCAGGCTTAGGAAAGAGGGGTGCTTTCTCTTGCTCCTCCTCGGTCTCATAGCTATAGGAACCATCACCAGACCCTTCTGGTTCCTCGGCCACCTTCTCAAACTTCTTCGAGCTTGGTTCTGGCCGGATTTTGCTTGGATGAAAACCTCCGAAGGGCTCCCTAGCCTCAGTCTTACTCCTCCTTGAAGACCGAGTCTTCGATCTTTCTCTAGAAGGGTCTCGTGTTCTCGTCCCCGCGGTATCAGTGGACGTCGGGATTTCCCCAACTACCTGACTACCACTCTCAGAGACGTTGTGGCGTTTCCTATCTGCCGTCTCTTTTTTCTCTTCGGGTGGCTCCTCATCCACCTTCAAAGGACCACGCCTCTTCCTATCTGGATCTCGGCTCCGGCGGCTATGCCTCTTCTGGGATTTCTCAGACGGACTTCTGCTCTCCTTCCCCCGAACTCCGGAGTACTTGGAGGATCGTCTGGAGGATTTTCTCTCCTGGAATCAGAATTCTCGGCCCCCACCAGGTTGTTTGCTCTGGCAAAGGCTCTGAATCTGTCTTTTCCGTCACCACTCATTTCTTCCCCCTGTTGAGTAGGAGAAATCTCAACAGAGAGTATGGTATTTTTGGGGCTGTGAGCCAAAATGGCACCGTCGTCCTGCCGTGAGAACATTCATGCAAGTATGGTTCCCACACAGCTTATGATTTGTGTGTGGCATTCTATATGCACATGAAAGGACAGCTACCAGCCAGCAAATGAATAGGATTCCAACAGCTTTACAATCTACGTGGAAGCAACCAAAAAAACAAGAAAATGCCACGTGCTTTTTGCCAAGTCACGGCGGTCCATGAGCAAGCTCTCGAACCTCAACCAATACTCTCTGCATCAGTTCCTCAAGCCGTGCTGTTCTTGCCTGGGCAACTGATGCAACTGATGCAACTTGCCAATTTCTCTCGCTTCCGACTCTCATGAGGTTTTCATTTTGCATTTTCAACTTCGGTCGGAAGGTTTCAGACTTTGAGGCCAGCCAGCGATGGATAGCCTTGGAATTTTCATTCTTTGTTTGTCTACGAGATGAGTTTGAAAACAGGGTCGGGTCCATGCAGTAAAAATATGAAATATATTGAAATATGATGTATATAAATGCATCAACTGGTCTGAATTGTCCACGAATTTGGCGAAATTCCACTGAGTCAATTTTTTTGTGGCACCCCACGGACTTGTTGATCACTAGTGGCACCAGTGCCTGAAGCATCGCCTCCAAAGCACAAGTCCTGGCAATTTGCCGGTTGGCTGCACGGCCGATGTCGCCGATCCAAAGCACGGAAGCACGGTGGCACAGAGCTCCTGGGAATCCGGAGAAAAGAGAGAGCTCCGACCAAGTGGAGAGCTCCGACATCTAGGAACCTGAATTCGAGGAATCCGAGGAATCCGAGGAGTGAGTGCAACAAAAAGTCTCGCAGATATGCAGAAGTTTTTTGTGATGCATGCAGATGTATATCACCGTGTATCCGCATCACAAGTGACATATAGAGAAGCCAGACCTAAATCCTAATATCAAAAAAATCTCCTCAATGGGATGACGGGCGATATGAAATGTGAAATCATCATTTTCTCTCGCCTTCCGATCGCAATCCTGAAGGTGTTCCAGGACAACTTCCTGGAAATGTGACAAATTGTTGCGAAGATCTGATCTCTGAGTCTGAGCAAACATGCTAAGCTCCCAAAGTGCTTCAAGTATTTTCAAGCGACATGACTTGACGACTTGATGGCCTGAGCCGTGTTCAGTTGCTGTGCTATGTAGCGTCGCCTCAGTTTTTGTTGAGTGGAAAATCTTCGAAAGTCAAGGTATCCAGGGTCGTCTTGCGATGTTATGATGTACTGATGGAGTTGTTGAGGTCAAAACAAGTCCACCATATCCTTGATGGTACACTCATTGGTTTGCCGAAGCTTGAGAAGCACCTCCAATGGATGTTTGAGGAAGTTAAAAAGCTTGTAGGTTATGAAATATGTGAATGTCTGAATGTCAGAAACCTTTAACCATGACAACATAATGAAATTCTAGGCAGTTGGAGGACAAGAATTGAAGGACATGATCTCGTTCTTTGTGCACCACGCAGTTCGCTTAACTTAAAGCATGACCAGCCTCCATGAACTTCGGAAAATCCAAACTGCCCTCCAACTTATCCTGGGGCAGTCTAAGCCGACACACTTCATATCAGACTTCAACCATCCAACAAAATGCAATGCAAATGACGTATGCAACTGCACAATTCAATCGGCTGCTTGACATTCACAGCAGCCAGGCCTCGTTATAAAAAATATGCTCAACGAAGTCAACCACAGTGACCGGATCAATCCCAACCTGGTCGCAAAGGTCCATCTGGTGAGAAAACATGATCTTGCATATAAGTAGAACCAGTTTCTCAATCTGATTAAAAGTCCATCAATTCACTATTCACCGGAATCATAGAAAAAAAAGTTCGCAACTGACACATATGAACAGTCCCACTATGTCCTGCTCAAGGTACTTACTCACAAGAATCGCAGAGAATTAGACGATGAAAGTAGAAAACGCCAACTGAGCCGCCAGTGCCTCTTCTAGTGCCAAGACCCCTTCGGGCGTCTTGAGAATCTTCTCAAACTCTGCCTGGCAACTGAGAATCGTGTTATCGTTTCCACTGCAACTAGCAGAAGGCCAAATCCAAGACTTGCTTGTCCTCTTCTGACCTCAAGAGGTTTCTCTTCGATTTCGCTTCTACAAGAGTCCCTTCCCACCTGTGAGATCATGCCATCGTGATTGCTGTCCTCAGCAAACTTAAACTACTTAAACTTCTTGGAATCAGAAATCCTCCTGCCTGTTCATTTGAAATGGGGTATCTTCAAGATCCTTCAAGTTGAGTTTTCCTGTGCGGGTGATTTTTTCCAATGTACCATTATGATGGAATGATGGGAAGGGTATTTTGGGGTATGCATTTTGCTGCGCAAAAACAAGAATCGAGTCACGAGTCGAGTATGGAGTATGTTGACAGTAATGAGTCAATTGGTTAGCTAAGGTCTCGGCCCCAGCACAAAGCAGGGTCTCAATCTTCTGGGTCACGAATGCTACCTGAGACGTTCAACCAGAAAGTATTGGACGCTTCTACTTTTCGCATCTTCATGTGGATAGCACCTTCAAATGAATCTGTTGAAATCTCTAACCTACACCTGCACCCACCCAGATCTATGCTGGAATAGTCTTATTTGCAAAGGGATCGCACTCCAGGGAATTAGTGTCCGTGTGTGGTCTTCTGGTGCTCCCGGCCATCATTTCTTCTTTTTCTGTTGCGGCCACAGCAGATACCACCTGCAAAGGTCTACAGGGTGCTTCAAACCACTACTATCGTTCACATGGAGACAACAATGCATTGGCCACAATCTTGATACACTATCAGGGCCCCCAGGCTTCACAGAGGATGCCAATCAGCAAGTTCAGAACTGTGCAGGCCTTAGCTTTTCCAAAAACAACACGAACGAAAACAGAGACGCTAGTTTTCAAGGCAATTTGCAGTAGTTCGCAGCAGAAAACAAAGATCTTGGATCTTGGAGACCACGAAATCCAACGGCAAAGCAGCAACAACTCTTTCAAGTTGCACTGAGTCCATGACGGCCAGTATAGTAAATACGAAGACCAACAGTAAACATGCCGCACTCTCGGCACCTGCACCGCAAACACGCGCTTGTTGCAGCTTGTTACACTGAGAAATCAAAAAAACTCTTCCAATCTTACATGTTCCTGCCTACTTCGTCGCAGAATGGAGCAATGTCATCCAGAAAGGTGCCGTAGATCAGAAGCGTATACATTGAATGTTGCACCTCGAATGCAGGAAATGGAAGATCACAGAAAACGTGGCCGAAGCTTACCCATTCTGAGCTCCCAGGCTGTAGGGAAATAAAAGCTTCCCATCACTGTGCCCGCAGCCAGCTGCGTGAAGGCAATGGAAAAAACATATAAAACCAGGACCTGAGTCCGCTAGAGTCTGAAGCCACGATTCGCAAGATGATGATGTTTTTGGTGCCGCACCAAAAGACACATCACAAAGAAGACGCTGCGGGCAGCGGCGGCCATACCCTGGAAAAATTTACAGTGGTCACAGTGGGGACTATCGAAGCGTCCAAACATGTGGCCAAAATATGTATTATATCGTTTACAGAGGTATACGGTAGGTATACGGTATACGGTATACAGTACATCTGATATGTAAACAAACTTATCCCTGCCTTGACGAGAATCATCAACTCCGATATAGATCTCAACATCCTGCACTGCATGCCATGAAAGACCCTCATGTTGTCTTTCAATTGCAAGTGAAATCAAGCGAATCACAAAATGTTTCTTCGCGCTTAAGATCTCGGCAGACGTTTTCTCGTGTTTTCTTATTCTTTTTCAATGCTTCGGCCTGGCCATGCGCGAGAGCCGTAGAAGCCTGAGCCTCAGTTCCAAGGTTGGATGGGTGTGGGCTGGGGCTAAATGGGCTAAATTCCAACACTCGTTTTACACTGAGGCGTAAACAATCTAAGAATGTGAATTGGGATAGGAGGGATTTCATCTCCTTCCATACCTGGAGTGCTTTAAAATGATAAATCGACTCATGACAAATATATACAGAATATCATCAAATCTCGTTGTGAAAAAACTAGAGAACACCCAAAATGAATGCTCGACATGTTGGGGTGAAGCGTGGCGCCTGAGAGCAGCATAATGACTGGCAGAACCTCACGACGAAAGTCTTTCAAAGCTGTCGTTTCTAGGCCTTTTGTAGCCTTTGCAACAAGAAAAGGGGAGGAATTTCAACTAAGTCACGCATGGTGTCAAAAGTGAAAGAAAAACAGCAGCATCTGAGAGATCAGACCCATGTTTCGCTAATCATTAAAACCAGCAGCATGGAGTCGAAAACAAACCATGCATCCTCAACAGAAGCATGGGTTCTGTGGATCTCTGTGGCACTGCATCTCAAGCTGTCACAATCGTGTCCTGGAGGCTATCGCGTTTTCTTCGGAAGGCTCCAAATCGCACCACCCATTCCTCGAGCTCCAACGAACCATCACGAAACTTCAAGACAACTTCGACTCTCTGATTTCCCCGGGGATCCGACAAAGCTGAAATATGTGCAGAACAAGTTCTCCATGATCTTAGCACCACATTCAAAGATGTCACAGCTGTCAGCATCTGAGCCCCACAGCCGTTGTGCTCGGTTTGTTTGCAAGCCAGATTTCTGCATGTCGGATTACCTATATAGCCTATATATAAAGCAAGTCGTGTTTGAATTTCTTGTCTTTATCTCTTTCCTTATCTTCCCTGACTTGAAGCTTCTCCAGTGTTTGCATCACTTCATCACTCTTAAGGGCAGTGCTGCAAATTCCGCAGCAGCATCCAGAATCCTGAAATTGAATCCAATCAAACAAAAAAAAAGAAAAAAAAGAAAACAGGATGGATTTTATGGATTTTGTTTTGGCTTCTTACCGTGCTTGACCAATCTTGACCACTTTGAGGTTCTAACGTCATCGCAGTATTCCGGTCAGTGTCATATGCCATCCACACGGAATTGACCTTAAATCCATCCAAACTTTCAAACAGTAAGAAGTCTCTGAGAATTAAGCTGCTGACGCCGATGACAAAGAGCCTCAAAAATCAGTGCCACATTGAAAGTTGTCTATGTATTCAATCATTGAAGTTTGTACCTCCTGTGATTAAGTATTTAAAAATACGTAAACATAATTAACGAATTTAAACTGTCGAGCTGAAGTTCTATAATATCGTCTTTTCCTCTTAAATGCAGCTCACATTTCACCAAACTTGGACTCAGCCATGCACGTGATGCTTTCGAAATACTTGGAGCGTGCCAGTTGTTGAAAACACCTCTCGCTCGTATCAAGTTCACACAGCTCAGATGTCAAAGTTCCAGAGATCCAATGGCACAGCTTCATGTTGGGGTCGAGCTTTGCAACTGCAAAAGGCTGGGGCTGCTGCCCACTATTGTGGTACAAGTCGGTGACATCATAAGGCGTCCTGGACACGCTCCAACCAGGTCTCAGATTTGCAAGGCCAGAAGTATCGTAAGTATCATGGTTGGATTGACGGATTGACGACACCGGGAAATCTCCGAAACATCAGAAGACCTTTCCACGTAAGGCTTTAAGGGTGCACCACACTTCAGATGCAAGTGGTCACCAAGTGTGAAATGAGTGCCGGCCATGTGCCTGACCAACAAAGCTCGTATCTTCTCTTTCTTGTCCTGCAAGACATGACTGTGCCAACGTAGCAACTATGCAGTTGAGCAGTTAAGCTCAGTTTAACACCAGAGAAAAAGCTGAAAACGTTGGACAACGACGTCACTAAACACAGTGTATTTGTGTTCGAAAGCACGCTTCTGCCAATCTTGAAAGAGTCTCAAATCAAAGAGATCAGAGCCAAGCATCTGTTGAATCACTAACATCTTAAACAGTTTCAATGACAATCCTCCGTATTTTGCAGGATCCAGGACTTTTGGCGCTTTTCCGTGAGGCGATCGTGCACGTCATCCCTGAGTCAACTTTGCATTCCCAGAGAAATATTCTGACTTGCGAAGTTTTGGTCCATTTGGAGCCAATGCCAGTTTAACAGTTTAACAGTTTAACAGTTTAACACAACATCTGCTTACAGTAAGAATGGCACGCAAAAGCATCCTCTGGAAATTCCTGGATCAACTGCCGAGTCAACTGTTTGTACCAAGACACTCCAACAAAAGGGTCACGTAACGCAGATCTGTCACAGTCACATGATCTTTGAGGTCCCAGCATCAGCCTCCTTTGTAGGAATCTTCAATGTCAATCGGTCAATGGTGGTAAGAATGGAAAGGACATGAGCTTGCTCACATGGCTCACCGATATTCACAGTTTGCCCTGATCTTCTAGCTGGATACTCTTTCAATTAAAGGCACTGCTCTTGCTAGTTGGAACAGCTTAGTTCCGATCTAAATCCTAATACGGCTTAAACATAATTTTCAAATAAGTTCAACTCTTGCAGGAGCTGAATTCGTCTTACTCAGCAATGTTCATCTTGTCTGTCCTCGCCCTGGTCAATGATGCCCGGCAGCTGTGGCCTTTGCACGGACTTGCTCAAGCTTTGACACATCACGTCATCACGGGTCACACAGTCACCAAAAGTTTGAATCATTGCCCCCATCGACATGTCCATACATGTCTAAACATCTAAACATCTATAATCCATACTTATAGGTCTATACAACGTCTATACAACCTCTATGCATTTCTATACTTACCTTTCCAAGTTAATTCATGAATTCCTACGCCAACCTCACAGCTAATGTCGGTCCAAATTGAGATCTGGGCGGAGGATAGTCGAGGCCCGCCGGGTCCGAATCTCAATCGCAAAAAATATACAAAAATGTGGAGGAATCTCATGGTGCCACGGTTCAGTCAAATCTTGGGCTTGGGATCGGGCGTTTTTCGGGAGGCCTTGCGGCATGCACGGGCGAACTTGGGGGATTTTGCTGCTTTGAAGGTCTTGGCATTTGAAAAACACGCTTCCGCGAACTGTGGCCCTGCACGCAGCGGGTTCATCACCCTCATCCTGATCTGCCGCGGGCATAGCCCCTGCCAAAAAAGGGAGCTTGAACTTCGCCGCTGCAGGTATAAAAGTGTTCAACAACGTCTAAAAAGCTTGTTGACACTGGAAAGGTTGAGTTGCCAATGAGAGACTTGACCTGTCTCCACATTGTCGTTTGAATGGTTGAAGGCTTTTAATGCTTTTAACTCTCTGCAGGTACGGCCTCACCCCATGAGAACCTGAGAAAAAGGACGAGTTTGCACATCACGTGAGTCACGTGAGTCACGTGTTGCAAATCTCCGAAGCTCCAGTGCCGAGCTACGAATTGATCGGGGCCAAAGGCTGACCGCTGAGGCTGACCGCTGACTTCGCTGACTTGTGGTTTGATGAGGAAATGTCGGATCTTTTTCAAGTGAAGAAATCATGTCAGGTCTTAATTTGCTGATAAGCTATGGCTATGGTCCAGTAATCACTACACCATGTCACTGCAGGTTTATCAAGTCTGTCATGTCATGGGGGCATGCTGCCTGTGCCCGCAATGGCCCCTTGGGACCTCCAATAAAGATTCTGAGCAAAAATGTTCGACGTCACAATGGCCTGATTTCACAGTGTCTCATATGCTAAGGATCACTTCATACAATACGAATTACGATGGTCAAGGGTTTTTTCCAATTCACCATCATTCCACCCAACAAGGGAATCCAAACTTCAAGTTGCATTCCATTGAGATCCCATGTGCTATGACCCTGACAGCCTGGCAGCCTGACAGCCTCATCGACTCATTTTTTTTTCCAAAGGTGCCACGCAGGCGCCAAAGGATGGGCTGCCCCACGATACGACGCCATAAAGACAGCTGCACCTCGCTTAAAAAATTCAGCAAACTAAGAATTGAGGTTGAACAAAGAGCCAAAGACAAGCTGCAAAATCCTACGATTTTTGAAGATCAACATCTGGTCAGACATCTCACACCAGGATTTAATCTACTCGATCCAGACCGATGGAAATCTGCCAAGATACAGGTTTGCACAAGGCGTCAAGCTTCACTGGATCAATGTCCTGTCCGAAATCATCGAGATCTCAACGTTACAAAGTCGTGAATCGAATCCCGGCCTGGCGCAAGTAATGAGCGAGGCCTTCTAGATGTCTCAAGCCCACCACGGCGAGGATTAAAGGTTGCAAACCACGATGTAGTGCTTGGATTCGTCCAGCCATGACTCTGTCCCTGCAAAACTCTCAGGGCTTCACAGAACCAAGGAAGTAGAAACTGTAGAAACCAGGAAAAAAATCTACGAAGAAAGGCGAAATGGCATGTGTCCAAGGGCTCAGCTGCCTCAACGGGACGAAAAAAACCTGACGCCTCTCGTCCCAAATGCAAGTTGCGACAGCTTCCTCCAATGCCTCCTTCATGAAACTGTTGTGTGACAACATAGTCGGTAAAGGCAGCAGTACATTCATGGCAAACAATCCTTTCATGTATAGGTATGATTACTACTGTACACTCTGGTATCAAAGATGGTTTTCAAAAAAAAGATAGTACATCATGAGAAATCTGTTCGACAAAAAATGTTTGCTATCTAAAATATGGACCATATTTCGGCAATACGCAGAAACCAGAGATTTCTGCAGCAGTTGCCTCAACCGGAAGATCTGTCCAGCTCGGCAAACCAAGAGCTCCAAGTGCACCTGGTGAGTCCAGCGCCGATGGAGCATGGATTGCATGTTAGAATGTGTATTTTTTGTATTTATTTGTAAACATTTTTTCGATTTGTTGTATTTCTTATTCTATTATCCATCTCGCCTTTCACTGCCTTTGAAGCATTTTTTCACATATTCTTTGTATATCTCCTTCCGACATCCCAAGAGCCTGCTTTGAGGATTGCTGGCTCTAGCCGTGCCAAGAGTCTGTCTTCTGTCACGCGGTAGTCACGATCACAAACCGCAACCTGTGTGGGGGCGTCGAGTAGCCAGCAGGAAACTTGAGCATGTCTGGACACGAAAATGAAATCTGACTTGGAGTACACCAGATGGTTTTATTTGTGGCTGTTTGGGTTCTTTTTGGGTTCTTTGGGTTGTTTTCGTGTCCAAAAAGTGCTTTTTGCTGTGTCGAAGAATTCAAGGATTCAGCCATGACACGGGTATGCCCAGGCGATGAGCTGCTACAGCAGCAGCCAGTTGGTCCTTCCCAGAGCGCAAGCGTTGAAGGAAGAAGCGCCTCCAGACGTTGGATCTACCCCGACCCAACAGTCACCAATGTGGGGACTGCTGGGCGGGAGGTAGATCAGAGACATACCCAAGTCGTATGAATGAATAGTATTGCAGTATATCTTGTCAGATGGGTGCTACTGTCTTGTCAACTAACATACAAGTGAGCAATGATAAGCAATGAATACATATCCAGTCTACAGATTCATTTCACATTGAATTCCTTGGACGATCGAAGCTACACTTGCAATCATCCAACTCCTCTCTTTCACACTGCAACTTCCGACAACGATCTCTGTTTTTGCGCCTTTCATCAAGTGGCAATTGTGCAAAAGTACCAAGGCTCAAAGGGAAGAGTCGGTTGAATCGCCTCCGTGATGGAAACATGGAGACTGATGGATAGTGTATGATTACCTGCAGTAGTTCCAGTGATAGAATTATATGTATCAACATGTATGAACTCTCTGACTCTATGAATCGTTGCAGATTGCCTTGTATGACCGCATGACAATGTCTGAAATGACTGATTCAAACAGAGAGAGTCCGACATGAAAAAAAAATCATTTCATATTCAAAGCTTCATGGGGCACCTGTCACAGAGTTCCAAAGCAACCTGATCAGGTCGAAGACTTTCAACTGCATCTTCCACCTCAGGCATTCATCGGCAGACCTCAACGCTGCGTGCCGTTCGGGTGCCAAGGTCCGTCACCTGCGTGGCGACTTCATCAAGGTCATGGAGTGCTCCGACAAGGACCACGTTGGCTTCCTGGCTGATTTTTTCCGTAGTTTTGTTTATTTGAGGCAATGCGCAATGCTCGAATTCTTCCTACATATTCCAAGTTTGTTGATATTACATATGTGATTGGACCTAGAGAAACATTGAAATTATACATTCTTGCCAACATTCCACCCTCATTAAAACAAAGGGAGATGAAAGATGAAATTCTGAAAGGTGACTTAGGGCACACATTGTCACATTGTCACAAGTTCTAGCAGTTGCAACGAAGAGTCCTTCTTCTCAACCAGGAGAATTTTTAGTGCTGGAAATGTTTGGGCAGAAACCAACTTTCGCAGGCTCACCTCAAACCAGGGAGACTTTTGCGTTGCTCAAAAACAAAATATTGATATCTTAGAATATGCGTTGAAAGGCAAACATTCAAACAGAACAAGAGATTGCTAAGTTGTTGATACTGTGCCATGAGTTGATTTTGTTGAAACAAGCTCCGAAGACCCTCTGAGCCAAATCCCTTTCGATCTATGAGGAAATAGGCGAGCAGTGCTGAAGCCTCTTTGGTAACCTTCTTATTCTTATACCAGTTCGTTCATGAAGCTTCCTGTAAAGGAGAACTAATAACTATGATCTCGGCAGTACAACCTTCATGAAAGATTAGTCAAGAAAAAACTAAACGAGGTTTCAAACACTGCTCAAATGGGATGGACGGATGATAAAATAATGGCAGGATATGATCGTGATAGGATGATGATCAAATTTGACGAACATACAATGTCAAATGGCAGCTGGGGCAGCGTACACTTCGCGCCATGTCATTTCACTTCTTGAAAACAACTTCCAAACACATTGCTTTTCAAATTTGCCACTTTACTTTTCTTTTTTTGTTGGGTGGACTTGGCGGACTGCTCGTTGTCGACACTGCGATGCATTTCACTCTGAGCCAAATGCTTACAGTGTGAGCGGAAAGATTTCTTGCTTGCAAGACCTGGAATACTAACTGCTACAACCGTTCCGTGTTGAGGGCAGTCTTATCCGCAGTCCTAATTCTATAATGAAAGAAAAAAGGAATTTCAAGGCCGTCCGATTGCAGTCAGCAAACTCGAATCGTCGAACATCAAGTCAGCTTTGGATTTTCCGCTCGCATCGTTGCCCAAGACAAGTGCTGTCGGTCACACTTGATATAGAGATTGCGCAGAATCCAGCAGAAAAGTCTTGTATCATGCTTATAGACAAACGCTGTGAGACACCTATAAAAGCGTGGGCTGTTGGGACGCAAAAGCTAATCAGAATTGCAGAGTGAAAGCAGTGCCAGTGACACTTAACTTCCTATTGTATTCTTATTATTCTTAATTTCCATGAGAGCAAAGTGCAAATTCCTGAAGCTTCTGAATCCGAGAACGCCTTTGCACAAAAAAAACATTTTTTTGTCTTGAATGTCATCCAAGGTGGTAAATCACATACTGAGATTCTCTTCTAAGCACAAACGACCGTTCTCGCACCAAGTAAGATTTTCAAAAAATTCTTCACGGGGTCTGCCCCAAAATCTGTCGGACAGAAGACAAACCCACTCGAAGTTGTGATACTGCTTGCTGTTTTTGCAAAAGGATCAATAGGACTGACGGCCCTTGAAATGTATCTTGCACCGACAAAGCCACTTGAATTTAGAAAGGTAGTGGCAGATTGGTGCCACCTTGATAAAACCAATCTTCACCACAACATTTTTGGTAGAGCACAGGATGCTTTCAAGGACTCCTTCATAAAGCAAACACGTGTCAACGTCGCAGCAAAGGTTCTTGCTCTGATCTGGGAGGCTCAACGCCCCCACCGCAAATAGGATGAACAAAATCGTTTAGGGCTTTTACGGCCTGTGGGGCTACACCTGTAACATTGAAACTAAACTACTTGTAGCACTATTTCAATCATTTGCTTTGCTTAAGGCAACATGATTCTCTTATATATAGCCTATATAGCTTTTACATGTGCAATTCAACAGGACTATTTTCTTGCAAATGAAGTAACTGTATTTAGAAAAAGCTTTAGAAGTAAGAACGCTATGCTTGAAACCGTCGTGAAATCTCATTGTTCCTTCTTTAAAAAGAAACAGTTTTCTTCGTAAGGTCATAACCTTTCCAAATTGATGAGGCAGGCTTGGTCTAAAGTCTAAAGTGCATTCAGGATGAAGGCACTCTTCCAAAGGGACTCCCCTTCCAGAGCAAATGTATTTTTGGCAGTTTCGAATAGTTGTCCTTTTGAAAGAATGGTTTTTCTTTTTTGAACTTAGCCTGCTTCAGTTGTTTTGAATTCTTTTCCAACCAATGCACAGTATTGCCTACATGACAATGCAGAAAAGTAGCAAAAACACAAAAAACAGTATCGTTTCAGCAAAAAATAAAGGGAAAAGTCAAAAACAAAACACCATCGCTCCCAGCGTCGGACTGTTAAAAGAGATTGCATCAAATTTGCCATGTCCACGTTGGAACTGGATCTTAAGTCATCGTGATGAAACATCATGGAACCTTTGCTACGCTTAACTCTGTTAGCTAAAACAAAGAAAATCTGCTTCAAGCAGTTTGGCCGAGTTTTCCTTCAGGCCGCGCTCCGAAAAAATAGAATGCTCATGGCTCTTGCCATGCGACTCTTTTGTGAGAGTCATTTGAATGAGACTGCGGGAGCAGTGAAAATGCAACAAATTCAAAGATTTTCTTCGCTCTCATTCCATTCCCTCAATTAATTTCCATTCCCTCAGTCATACAAAAAAGTTCTGTTCCTTTTAAAAAGTTCGTTGCCGGCCTGTGCATTCCTCAAGCGAGCCGCCAAGCCGTCGGTGCACAGGAGGTGTTCCTTTCACAGAGTGTACACCGTAAGATCTGGTTCGCCAGGAGTGGACCTGACCTCACACGCCAAGTCGCCAAGTCTGGGATCGAAAGACGTGGCTTGTGGAGAAATGTGGATTCGTGTAGATCATGTCGAATCTACTTCTCAAGACCAACTTGAAGTTTATACTATTTATACAATACAGAACACATCACCGCGCTAGCAGTGATCTCACAATCCACTGCTTTGTGGAGACTGGACCAAAGAATCCCTCTTGTTCTCAACAATTTCGTAATGTCATACCCGTTGTTTGATGTTATAACGCGCACCAGTATGGCACCTGAATAAATGGTACCTCGTCTGGTCGGATACAAAGCGTACCTGCAAGCAGCAAGAACTGGTCAACCTGTGTGCCTCTCATGCTGTGAGAGTTTTGACTTCCAATCTTTCAGTTTTCGAGAAACCGGAAATTTCCTACCTACGCCGTTTGGACCGTGCAAAGGTAAATTCAGAGATCATAACATCGTGTGGGATGGTGGATATGCTGTGTCATCCGCTCTGCGTTGCAAGTCTGATGTTCGCCCCCGACGCATGATGCGAATTGCACCATCACGAAAAGATGGTCTTTTACATAACATGCTGAGAGAATGCTTTTTCTCCAAGACTTCTGATTCAAGGTTGCCTTCGCAACATGTTTGATGTTAAAAGCGTACCTTGATAGTCTCCTAGAATACATTNTGATGATGATGATGATGATGATGATGATGGTGATGATGATGATGATGATGATGATGATGATGATGATGCTGATGATGATGATGATGATGATCGTGATGGTGATGGTGATGGTAATGGTGATGATGGTGGTGATGGTAATGGTGATGATGGTGGTGCTTCTCATGATGATGATTTACGATGACGAAGGAATGACGTTATGGGAAGAGTCAACACACATGCTATCAATGAATAGCTTGGTCGGTCATGAGGGGGGAGGTTGTTGAATGTGAGCCCAAAGCTCGACCAATCCTTCACAGCTAGGAAAGGGCTTTTTGATATTCATGAATTTTCTATGTTCTACGGTATTTACCTGCGCAAGAATTACAAGGTCATCACGGATCCTTGCAATTTCAAAAGCTCGCACCTTGGTCTTCTTGCCCTTTGCCTTGCCCTTTACCGTGCATGTGCTGCATAGAAGCTAGAAGTTCCATGGAGACATGCCTCGGTTAGTTCAATGTCTCCATCTGCCGTTTGCCACTGTGTTTGAGCGTGACTTGGTCATGTACATCCAGAAGAGAACGTGTAAGCTGTAAGCTTCTGAGTTTCAATCGCGAAATAGAGATTCTGGAATCGGGATTTTTTCGAAAGAGAAGACATGAAGCATCTCTGAGTTCTCTAACATGCAAGAATCTGAGGGGAAAAACTTCAGCGCTGGCTGCTATCACCTTGATCCCCAAATCAAGGTGCCTAAGGCTGCCACCGTTCCACAGCCTGCTGAATAGGCATCTGGACTCCTTCGCAACTTTGCACTCGACATCTTTTGAGATTGCGAATAGATTTCTTCGAGTTTCTCCCCATAGTCCAGGGTGTTTCACCCTTTGCTCGATATAGTCACTTCTGCTCCGTAGATTTCATTGTGAGGTGGAAGTCAACCGATGAAGAGACAAGTTAAATTCAGAGATCATAACATCGTGTGGGATGGTGGATATGCTGTGTCATCCGCTCTGCGTTGCAAGTCTGATGTTCGCCCCCGACGCATGATGCGAATTGCACCATCACGAAAAGATGGTCTTTTACATAACATGCTGAGAGAATGCTTTTTCTCCAAGACTTCTGATTCAAGGTTGCCTTCGCAACATGTTTGATGTTAAAAGCGTACCTTGATAGTCTCCTAGAATACATTTTCATGTTCCAAGAATGGTGCCCCGCAAATGGTTTCATGCTTGCCACAATCCCACCAGCCAACGGACGCCTGTGTCGCTGAGAGCAGGGCTCTGCCCTGCATTTCGCCTGGGACTGAACAAAGGGCTTGTCGTCAAATCAGCTCAAAAACTGAGAATTTCCAAAAGATGTCTGCACATGCAACTAATATGTATAGATACATAACTAACTATTAATAACTATGCTATGATGATTGGCATACAGTAATTGTAGCAAGTAAAGACACCAAAAGATTGTACGCAATGACTCCGAGTGACGTTGACATCTGGTATCCGTGCCAACCTGAAATTGCACCTGGCATTGAACAGATTCTGATGATGATGGTGGTAGTGGTGATGATGGTAATGGTGATGATGGTGATGATGACGATGATGGTAATGGTGATGATGGTCACGATGGTGATGATGATAAAAGCGATGATGGTGAAGATCATGATCACAATCATGATGATTATAATGGTGAAGATGGTGATGATGGTGATAATGTTGATGGTGATAGCGGTGCTTTTCACAAAAAATGATACGATGAGGACGGAATGACGTTGCCAGAAACAAAGACAACAAACCAACAAACGACAAACAACAAACAGCAAAGAACGTAACAAGAAACAATGTCACCGCAAACAATGTAACAACAAACAACAAACAACAAACAGCAAACGACAAACGACAAACAGCAAAAACACAACAAACAACAAACGACAAACGACAAACACCAAAGGCCAAAGGCTAAACGACAAACTTT
>DF242672.1:19354-29359 GCA_000507305.1 Breviolum minutum Mf 1.05b.01 | reverse complement strand
AACAACAACAACAACAACAACAACAACAACAACAACAACAACAACAACAGCAACAGCAACAGCAACAGCAACAGCAACAGCAACAACAACAACAACAACAACAACAACCACCACCACCACGACGACGACGACGACGTCATCATCCATCATCATCATCAACAACAACAACAACAACAACAACAACAACAACAACAACAACAACAACAACAACAACAAAAAACGACACCAACAACGTATACAAGGACGAGGGTCAAGGTCGGATTCAACAACCAAAACAGCGGATTCGTCAACCAAAGCTTCGACAACAAGGTTCGACGATCAAAAACGGCAGACGCGTCAACCAAGGTTCGTCAACCAAAAACGCGGATTCGTCAACCAGAAAAGGCGGATTCGTCAACCAACGTCTATAACAAAAACAGCGGATGCGTCAACCAAGGTTCGACAACCAAAAACGGCGGATTCGTCAACCAAGGTTCGTCAACCAAAAACGCGGATTCGTCAACCAAGAAGTTCGTCAACGAAAAAACCAAAAATCAATCCACCCACCCCACCCCTCATCCTTCCAGGATGTAGACAATGCAAATGGATAGAGCACCACATCATTCAGTGAAGACGGTATATGGCATCAACCCACCCTTTTTGGTTTTTAAACCTTGGGTGTTGAATCCGGCGTTTTTGGTTGTTGAATCTGGGTTGGTTGTTGAAACCGGGTTTGTTCAGGCCGGCCCCTCAAATCCACCGGCCAACCAGCGCCTATGTCGTTCATAGCAGGGCTCTGCCCTTCATTTCGCCTCGGACTCAACAAAGGACTTGCCTAGAGCTCAAAAAAATTAAATTTTCAAAAAAAAAGTTTGCACATGCAACTAATCGAAGGAAGTTTAGAAGTCTAACTTCCGACAATATGGACAGTTGAAAGGCAGAGGAGAGTGGTCAAGTCAGCAGAAAGAAGATGCAATAGCGCGAAAGTCAGAAGAAAGAAGATACATCCGCGCCAAATGTTAATGAAGTCGCGAAATTCTGTGTTTTTTCAATGATTCATGCGCCAGGTTAGTCGAAAAGTAGGCCTGTTAAAGCGGCGGGCGCGGAGTCATGTGGTCAGAGGAGAAATCAAAAATTGCACGCCGCTGTAGCAAAAAGCACATTTTGAAGTGAAAATGTACAAAAAAAAAACGTCAGGCTCGAAGCACTTTTTGTACTTGCGACGTCGAAAAATTGCACGCCGCTGTGGCAAGAAGCACATTCACAAGTCAAAATTCCGATGTCACGCGGCCGTGGCGAAAAGTAAATTTTCAAGTCAAAAGGTAAAAAAAACCTGAGGGTGCGGAAGCACTTTTTGAAGTTCCGATGTCGAAAAATTGCAGGCCGCTTTGGCGAGAAGCGCGTTTTCAACTAAAAATGTACAAACTACCTGTGTTTTGGCGCGCTTTTTGAAGTTCAGATGTCGAAAAAGTAGTCAGTCAGCAAGTTCGTCAGTCAATCAATCAGCCAACTAGTCAATTAGTCAGTTAGTCAAACAGTCAGTTAGTCAAGTAATGATTCAATGAATTTGTATCCCCCTTCCAATTGACCAGGTGGGGTTGTGCACCCCATTTTGTAGTATAAAACGGGTGCCAACTACAAAATGGGTGCGCACACCCCAACTGTTGGTTTCTACAAAATGGCTGTGCACACCGTCAGATGTGTTGATGTTGAATGTGCTCTTGGAATGGGCTTGCAACCCATTTTGTAGCGAAGGCATCTTTGCCATCGGAATGATCAAACAAAAAACTCCAACCCATTTTGTAGAGAAGGTCTGTTGAATCGACAACCCATTTGTAGAGAAATTGTAAGACCCATTTTATAAAAAAATAACCATATCAACAACCCATTTTGTAGAGAAGGTTTGCCGATGTTTGCCGAACCAAACAGACCAATGAAAATCATTGAAACCCGGTCAATCAACCAGCCACACGCACCCTAGAAGTCAAAAGACCATTAAAAAAATATACTTTTATTCGTCCAAAATTATCTATCCATAATAATCCAAAATAATGGGTCTACAAAATGGGTCTACAAAATGGGGAACATGTGATTTCTACAAAATGGGGTCTACAAAATGGGGTGTCATTCAACCTGGTTACCACAACCAACACAAATATTTCTCTACAAATTGTGTCTATGGTCATGTATGTAGCCCCACATGGTCTCTACAAAATGGGTGCTGGAAACTTTCACGATCAACTACTTCCCAATCAACCTCCTCTACAAAATGACATTGAGTTTTAAGACGAGGGTCGATCTACAAAATGGGGTCTACAAAATGGGTGGCCCAACCCCACCTACCCTCAAAAAGAGGTGGAAATCCAGTTTATTTTGCGCACGACCCTACCCATTTTGTAGAGGAAACTGGGGGGGGATGAATTTGTCAGTTAGTCAATTACTCAATCAGTGCGCAAGTCAAGAAGTCACTTGGTCAATTAGTCAGTTAGTTAGTCAACTTGGTTAGTTAATCAGTTAGTCAGCTAGCTAGTTTGTCAGGAAGTCAACGAGTCAGTTAGTCAGTGAGACAGTCAGTCAGTCAGTGAGTCAGCCAGTCAGTCAGCCAGTCAGTCAGTCAATTAGTCTGTTCGTCAGTTAATCAATCAGTTAATCAATAAGTCAGTTAGCTAGTCAGTCAGTCAGTCAGTCAGTCAGTCAGTCAGTCAGTCAGTCAGTCAGTCAGTCAGTCAGTCAGTCAGTCAGTCAGTCAGTCAGTCAGTTAGCCCAACAAAATGCTGCTAGCGCGACAAACAAACCTAATCCACTTACCTAGTAAGGTGTTCTGATGATCAGGATATTTACTTTAAATTTGTGAATATAATTTTAGAACTTGATTTAAGATAGTTTCTTTTTCATTTTCCGTTAAGTTTATTCGATTCTGCATACAAATATCTTAGTTTTATGCAGTAAACTTGTTCCGGATGATCTTTCACTAAAAATGGTAGAAAAATTCCTCGAAACAAAATTAGTCGGTCAGTTAGCTAGTCAGTCAGTCAGTCAGTCAGTCAGTCAGTCAGCCAGTCAGTCAGTCAGTCAGTTAACCAATTAGTCAGTCAGCTAGTCAGTCAGTCTGAGAGTGAGTCAGTCACTCACTCACTCAGTCAGTCAGTCAGTCAGTCAGTCAGTGCGTCAGTCAATTGGTCAGTTAGCTAGTTAGTCAGTTGGTCAGTGTTTTTGCTCTGACATCCGTGACTCACAACAATCAATCTCTCCTATATTTTCCTCTTTTTGAAACCTCCGCCACCGCCTCGTGCGGTACTACTGGTGTGTATATGTGTATATTTAATTGAATGTAGATGTATACTCACTACGCTTTGATGATTGGCATACAGTAATTGTATCAAATAAAGACACCAAAAGATTGCAGGCAATGACTCCAAGTGACGTTGGCATCTGGTATTCCTGCCAACCTGAAGTTGCACCTGGCGTTGAACAGACTTTGTTTTGCATTTTAATTGTTGTCGCTGTGTGTGTGTGTGTGTCTGTGTGTGTGTGTGTGGGTGTCTGGGTGTCTGTGTGCGTGTGCGCGTGTGACAATAGTTTGAAAAATGTGTAAAGTTTCAAGGCTTCTACAGTAGAAGGCTTCAAGAATTTGACAATTCTTGGCTCGCAATGAAAGAAAAAGTAAACCGAACTATATGCGTTTCAATCGAAGCAATCTTGATGATGTCGATGATGATGATGATGATGATGATGATGATGATGATGATGATGATGATGATGATGATGATGATGATGATCGTGATGGTGATGGTGATGGTAGTGGTGATGATGGTGGTGCTTCTCATGATGATGATTTACGATGACGAAGGAATGACGTTATGGGAAGAGTCAACACACATGCTATCAATGAATAGCTTGGTCGGTCATGAGGGGGGAGGTTGTTGAATGTGAGCCCAAAGCTCGACCAATCCTTCACAGCTAGGAAAGGGCTTTTTGATATTCATGAATTTTCTATGTTCTACGGTATTTGCCTGCGCAAGAATTACAAGGTCATCGCGGATCCTTGCAATTTCAAAAGCTCGCACCTTGGTCTTCTTGCCCTTTGCCTTGCCCTTTACCGTGCATGTGCTGCATAGAAGCTAGAAGTTCCATGGAGACATGCCTCGGTTAGTTCAATGTCTCCATCTGCCGTTTGCCACTGTGTTCGAGCGTGACTTGGTCATGTACATCCAGAAGAGAACGTGTAAGCTGTAAGCTTCTGAGTTTCAATCGCGAAATAGAGATTCTGGAATCGGGATTTTTTCGAAAGAGAAGACATGAAGCATCTCTGAGTTCTCTAACATGCAAGAATCTGAGGGGAAAAACTTCAGCGCTGGCTGCTATCACCTTGATCCCCAAATCAAGGTGCCTAAGGCTGCCACCGTTCCACGGCCTGCTGAATAGGCATCTGGACTCCTTCGCAACTTTGCACTCGACATCTTTTGAGATTGCGAATAGATTTCTTCGAGTTTCTCCCCATAGTCCAGGGTGTTTCACCCTTTGCTCGATATAGTCACTTCTGCTCCGTGGATTTCATTGTGAGGTGGAAATCAACCGATGAAGAGACAAGTCAAGCCCCGTTTCACAGACCTCAAACATGCCTTGGAACTTCTTTTTTGGAATAGAAACATCGAAGATCACTTTGAGTCACAAACCTGAAACACTTTTGGCACTTTGTCCCGCTCCTTGTTGGAATACCATCGGTGCATGCGGCTGGAAGATGGCCTGTGTTAGGCAAGCAAATCAACGTCAACTTATGTCAGAAAATTGCAACACATAGTCACGTAGTCACTTAGCCATTCCCCCATCCCCCTTGACAGGCACCTGCTGGCCGGACTTGGCTAGGAAGAAGGCCAGGTTCTGAGACAAACCTTGAATGTACGCCTGTGTGACGTTGCGAATTGCAGGATGCTCAGTACCTGAAGCGCCCGGGGAAAGAAAAACACGCCACTTGAAATGGATCCTGCATCTGAATAACAAGTGATCCAGTTCCATGCCCATGTAATCGGCTGCAGCTACAGAGTTGCTAAGAATCTAACCCAAACAGCAAACTTCCTGTATTTTGTCAAAGTAGGCCTAGCACAAGAGGGCCGAAATCATATGCCAGGCAAGCGAGTTCGAAGGGATCTTCAAAGCTATAGAAGGAAATGAGTCTGAGAAGACATGAACCATGAGTTTGAAATGAGACATGTCGAAAAGAAATATATCCAATTTCCAAATGATCCAAGTAATTATTCATCAAGCGAATGAAGTCTACACAAACCACGTTGACAACGTGACGACTTCGACTTGTTCAACGTTGACGCCTTGCATGATGCATGGTCCACAAAGTTGACTATGGCTAGCTTGGCCCAGGGCATATAGACCTCGAACCATGGCACCGCTCGAGCGGTCACCGGTGGTGTTGTCTCCGGCTGTCTCCGGACCGGATATATACTATAGAGATATATGGAGGGCGTCTCTAAGATCCATGCAAAGTCGTACATAGGGATCTTGCAACCTGAAAGCAACAGCAGAAGGAATCTCTGGTCCTCATGAATTTGCCCTCCAACCACAATAAGAATCCTGAAAAGGGGTCAAGACCTTCCGAGTCATGCAAAGGTGCCGTGTCTGAGAGAGGTCTTCATGTCATATCATGTGATGCCAAGGGTCCCAGAGCCACTGTCAGAACGTTGAGCAGAGTCATGATCTCCTCAAATGAAGAAGCATGAAAAAACTCAGAGGAGCAACGTTCAAAACCCTTGTAACTTACAACATTCCACTGTGCTGATCAGATCTGATTAGTTCATAGTAACCTGTAGAACTGGCTTATCAAAACCTCTATATCATAAGAGGGTAGAATAATTTTGTGTACCGTATAAATATTATGATAAATAGTATATATATATATGATTATATATATGTATATTATACAATTATCTAAACTAAACAGCCAGGGTTTTGAATACTGCTCAGCTTCTGCTATGGTGGATGACATGATTCGGTGTGATGCTTAGACCTGCCATCAGAATAACGTTGAATGAAAAACCCAAAACCATCCAAAACCCGGAAAAAAAAATCAGGGATTTTACATGCACGTCTTGAAATCCCGCTCCGGGCTTGTCAACTTTAGATGAGTACTTCTCATCACCAGGGTTGTTGCACCTGGCCAAGGCGAAGAACACGTGAAGCTGAAAAAGTGAACTCTGAAGAATTGGTGTCTTCAATTCATTTTCTACAGAGCGCTTTTGCAGCCTTTTGCCAACGAAGTCTGTGAGGGCTCTCCATTCGTTGCCATTGCTCTAAGTCATCTGACGGTTTGTGTATGGATATGCTCTTGACCAGTCGGAATTCCCTTGTTGTTAGGTGTGGCCACAACGGAGCCACGAGGATCAGTTTTGGTTAGTGGCGTTTGGATGACCAAGTTTCCATGCGTCTTGGAGGTGAAATACAATGTTGTCATCCCAAAGGGCATCCAGGTGGCATCTGTTATACCTTGTTTTAACATCATGGCAGGGCACCTGCCGTTCTTTGAGCCCGATGAAATGCCATCGATGAAATCGCCACAAATCTGCTGACTGATGTCTCTCGCTGTCCAACATCCCACCGTCACACACCTGTCCAAACTGTCGCAGCAAAAACGTGTTCTTTTCGTAAAAACACCTGTAGCAGCTTGCTTCCCACCTGTAGAGCAGGCGCTTGCCATGGAATAGTAGGCAGGAGTCAGGAGCGAGAAATTTGAAAAGCAACAATACTCAACTGCCAAAGTAGAAAACTGCCATGCTGTTCAGAAAGGGTGGAAGCAGTTGGAGGTACAAATACTGAAATTATGAAAGGAGTATCTGAACCTGTCAGAAAACGTGGTCCCAAGACCCGACCAGTTGGTACCTCACCGCTGGATGAACTGCATGGAGCTAATAGCACCCAAGAAGAAGACGGTGGGCACCTTACGAGGAAATCCTATCAAACGATGAATTGATGAATAGAAAAACATGGAAAAACTTAGAACTTAGAAGCTTCAAGATTTTACTGACGGCTGTTACAATGAAGTCAATGAAGCTTCAAGTTCAAAAAGTTGGGCTGGGAATTGAGGGAGATGGTTCTGAGAGCGACCGTGGCATCTTTGTTCTTTGGAGGGTAGCCGGGTAGCCAATAAAACCCTGTCCAGCTTTGACTCAGGCTGTACGCAGCTGTGTTTTAACAACCACACCCTGCGCTGTGAATAAAGCCTTTCTTATGAACATTCCGTCACTTGCCCGTCTCATTCCAAAACAATCCTTTCTTATGAGCATGCCGAGTTTCCACATACTTCACACCTTGTACTTAAACGAGTTTACAAAACCGTCTGAAAACTGCACTCATCTTTCCTCGCACCAGGCAGCCCCACCACCAGGGCATGAACTGCCAACCAACGGAATGTGAAGATGGGATAAGCCACAGGGGTCCTGAAAGTCAAAACTTTCGTCCAAGTGAACCAAATCCGTAAATCCCTAAACCCCCCGGCTCCTTGCCACGGCAGGAGTCCTCAGGACAATTGGCATCTGTGGCATTCGTGAAGAGATTGTGGATCCACAATCAATGGAGGGAAATTAGGCCAGCAATGGATGGCCTTGCCCCTTTCAACCAAGTCGCTGCTCTGCTGCACGAGCAGTACGGGGTTGTCGCTTGAATGCCTCGCCAACTTTCATGACTGCAAGACTTGGTGAACATATCGAAAGAATTCGAAAGAAACATAAAACGAATGAAACGAATGAAACGACACCGAGATGTAACTCAGAAAGATGCCAACGTTGCAGCAGTCGCGTAACCCAAGCTCAGGCCAGCCAGGAGGCAAGACTGGTGTGGTTGTGGAGTCGAGAAGTGTGGAGAAAACTGGACAATCTCAGCATTTTGAGACATTTCAATGGACACAAAGAAAATGACGCAGAAACATCCGAAACATCCGAAACATCCCACAAACTCTGGCATGAAATCTTCACAAACAGGGCGGATGCGCGGAGGTGCTTGGCTCCACTGCGGCCTCGATCTCAATTGCCTTGATGGAAGCTCCCTGCAGACCAGTTGTGCCAGTTATGCATAGTTCTGCATAGTTCTGCCATGTCATTTGATCATTTTCGATGATTCTATATTGGCTTGAATGAAATGTGAAGACTCTGCCTGGGAGGGCATCACAGTAGGACCTCGGGTTTGAGGAAACGAAATCTCAAGGGTTTTACACACGGAGCTCGGGACTCTGACGGCTTGGTGCTGGCGCCACAAAGGTCAAAGACACGGCAGCGCAGCAAAGCGCAAGAATCGCCATGTTGTCTGACCAGAAAATCACACAAGCGATGCTGACATGTTCACAAATCAATTCACAAATGCTTGGGTCATAAGATTCCAATAATATATCCTTTTGCACGAATAGAAATGACGTGAAAGAATCCTTTGCAACTCTTAGTGCATTCAGCTACTGGTGTGAGGCCCCGACAAGAAGCCATTTCTACTGATGTCCGCGGTTGTCCACCTAGACTGCTGAGACAACAGCAGTTCGCTTAAGCTAAGGAACAAGATCAAGGAACAAGAACGAGCTGAAGATCAAGAGAATCTTTGAATGATAATTAGGAAGAAAAGAAGTCGGGACTGGAAGCACTGCTTTGATGACGTCATCTGCATTGCCTGAAATGGACTATTAAATGATATAAAAAAGATGAAATGCAATCTGCTTGATGTGATTGCGTCAAAACGCTTGTCTGTCCGGTCCGTCGGAACGCTGAGGCAAAGCTGATGTCTTTTCGAAGTAGGCAGCTTGCGGTTCAAAGGAGTTCTCCACTTTGTGAGATTTAATCCAGCCATCAGGATGCACTACCTTCGCTACCTTCTACTCTGTTCGCAATGTTTGCACCAGAGATCGAAATTTCGGATGGAGCACTCAGCTCACGATCATTAGCAGATTTGACAAGGAGCTCTCCAGTTTGAGGCGCCTTGCCAAAATCAGAAACTGCTTGCGACGTGTCATATTGCAGTCAGCCTTGTTGTACGGCAATACAGGACTACAGTGTGAACTGTGCTAAGAGAGAAGAGTAGAAAAATGCGGACATTACTCATATTGCAAACCTACTGATACTACTTGTATAGTTTAATTATGTATTCTATGTATGTAATATACAATTGTTTTACATAAAGTTTTACATATCAACACTGTGAAACGATGCTTCAGGACATGTTTTTTGGCTGATGTGATGCTCCAATACAAATAGTGTCGACGGGTGTGTTCGGAGTCCTTGTCATCATTCGTGCCGGCGGTGGCCGGTGTGGCGGCTGTGGCTGGTGAGGCAGTCTGAAGACCCTTCAGGGTTACCTGGCCCGTGAATAAATCAGGAAACAAGGCCTCACAACATATGGGGACCCATATCGCAACATCTCACAAGGCCTCGAGTTTCTGTCTGGCAGCCTTCTGCACATCCAGTTCTTGCAAAACTTTTTTGAGGTCATCCTTCCCGCCGGATTAGATGAGTTTGAAATCACCAAGGATGGCGTGGGAGCCAGAATCAAGTGCGAACAGAATCTGATTACCATGGAGAATATGGTCTTTGTGGATGATCCACTCGCGCGACAAATACAAAGTCCAAGATTCCAAGTCTGTTTCACCCCAAATCTGTCGCTGCTGTCTTGTTCCAGTCTCCAACAAATGTCAGAATTCAAGTCGATTAGCCCTACCTGATCTTTGAGCCGCTGCTCCTTTTCTTGTTCCAGTTTCTGATTCAATTGGATCAGTTCAGCTTTTTCTTTTCCTTGGCTGCGGCTGCATTCCCAATCGAAGCTGGATGCAAATGATCTCGCTGCTTGCCAAATCCAAATGCAGACGGGAAAACAGACCTTCTTCCCCTCCTCCTCGTCTTCTTCTTATTCTTCTTCTTCTTCTTCTTCTTCTTCTTCTTCTTCTTCTTCTTCTTCTTCTTCTTCTTCTCTTCTTCTTTCTTCTTCTTACTTCTTTNTCTCTCTCTNTCTNTCTCTNTNTNTCTNTCGTNTNTCTTNTATCTCTCT
>DF242672.1:0-13444 GCA_000507305.1 Breviolum minutum Mf 1.05b.01 | reverse complement strand
GGAACAAAGTTCTGTGGTCCTCCATCAGCATCTGAGCATTGCAAATAGATGGTGCTCACATCGCAGCTCATCCCTGAATCTGGCACCACAGTGCAAGTGAAGTTGGCCGCAGTTGAACCAGCAGCGCCACCAATGGTAGTACCCTGCTCACAAGTGAAGCCAGCATTTGTAGGCACATCCATTGTCCAGCCCCATGCGGCACGACTGGGTGCGAGACCGGAAAAGATCTGGATTGCCAATGCACCCACTCCAGCTGCAACTGCTTTCGACATCATGATCTCTGTCTGAGTCAGGGCTCTGCAAAGTTCTGCAAAGTCACACGGGCAGAGGTCAGGCAACTTAAGCCAGAACAATCGTGCAAAAACACGAAGCTATGTGCTGGCAGTGCTGCATCCCCAAAAAGATCCAAAAAGGTACTTCAAAAAAAAGAGGCAGCAAGTCGCATACTCTCAATTCGGGCTTCGTTGGAAGCCAATTCGAACATCGAACAATCCGCAATCAGGATAGGAGTACAACCATAAGGATTCAAAGCACGGTGTATCAAAAATATGTGCTGCTGCAAAGCAACAATTGCCTTAGTGCCTTAGTGCCTTTGATAATTCTTCTGAAATCAATCCTCTTTGACTCTTTGTGGAAAACCTGCTAAAAGAGGCAAAGCACAACTGACAAATTCAGATCCTTTGAAGAACTTTTGGTTTCAATGTGATCCGCTTATCCATTTTACTGGCTCACGTCTTGCTTTCCAGATACAAAGTAGCCCATGAAAGCCCACGAAAGCCCATCGTGTGTCCAGGGCTTACAAGGAATATCGAAAATGGCCTCAAGTCTGGAATGCTAGCATACTGCCTTGAGTATGCGTATGCAAAGATTTGTAAAGAATTTTCGCAACTTTGGGCTACAAGATGCCAAAAATGCATCAAGCGCCAATTGCTTTGCACTGCGCGATGGCGCGAAGCGCATTGCGGAAAACTAAGCAAGCAAGAAGCAAGCCGCTCTCAAGTGTTTTACATTGTCATCCCTGCCACAAACGTTGCCAAAGCACATCCCATCATGGTGCTACTTGTGGATGCACCGGAGGTCGAGCAAGTGGGAACTTGAGACCATGAGAGAGTGTCGGGAGTTTCGTTGTTTTTTGCAGCAACAGTTTCACTGTTGATGCATGTGCCCTCCACGGGAACAAAGTTCTGTGGTCCTCCATCAGCATCTGAGCATTGCAAATAGATGGTGCTCACATCGCAGCTCATCCCTGAATCTGGCACCACGGTGCAAGTGAAGTTGGCCGCAGTTGAACCAGCAGCGCCACCAATGGTAGTACCCTGCTCACAAGTGAAGCCAGCATTTGTAGGCACATCCATTGTCCAGCCCCATGCGGCACGACTGGGTGCGAGACCGGAAAAGATCTGGATTGCCAATGCACCCACTCCAGCTGCAACTGCTTTCGACATCATGATCTCTGTCTGAGTCAGGGCTCTGCAAAGTTCTGCAAAGTCACACGGGCAGAGGTCAGGCAACTTAAGCCAGAGCAATGGCGCAAAAACACAAAGCTATGTGCTGGCAGTGCTCCATCCCCAAAAAGATCCAAAAGGTACTTCAAAAAAAAGAAGCAGCAAGTCGCATACTCTCAATTCGGGCTTCGTTGGAAGCCAATTCGAACATCGAACAATCCGCAATCAGGATAGGAATACAAACATAGGGAATCAAAGCACGTTGTATCAAAAATATGTGCTGCTGCAAAACAACAATTGCCTTAGTGCCTTGGTGCCTTTGATAATTCTTCTGAAATCAATCCTCTTTGACTCTTTGTGGAAAACCTGCTAAAAGAGGCAAAGCACAACTGACAAATTCAGATCCTTTGAAGAACTTTTGGTTTCAATGTGATCCGCTTATCCATTTTACTGGCTCACGTCTTGCTTTCCAGATACAAAGTAGACCATGAAAGCCCACGAAAGCCCATCGTGTGTCCAGGGCTTACAAGGACTATCGAAAATGGCCTCAAGTCTGGAATGCTAGCATACTGCCTTGAGTATGCGTATGCAAAGATTTGTAAAGAATTTTCGCAACTTTGGGCTACAAGATGCCAAAAATGCATCAAGCGCCAATTGCTTTGCACTGCGCGATGGCGCGAAGCGCATTGCGGAAAACTAGGCAAGCAAGAAGCAAGCCGCTCTCAAGTTTTTTACATTGCCATCCCTGCCACAAACGTTGCCAAAGCACATCCCATCATGGTACTACTTGTGGATGCACCGGAGGTCGAGCAAGTGGGAACTTGAGACCATGAGAGAGTGTCGGGAGTTTCGTTGTTTTTTGCAGCAACAGTTTCACTGTTGATGCATGTGCCCTCCACGGGAACAAAGTTCTGTGGTCCTCCATCAGCATCTGAGCATTGCAAATAGATGGTGCTCACATCGCAGCTCATCCCTGAATCTGGCACCACGGTGCAAGTGAAGTTGGCCGCAGTTGAACCAGCAGCGCCACCAATGGTAGTACCCTGCTCACAAGTGAAGCCAGCATTTGTAGGCACATCCATTGTCCAGCCCCATGCGGCACGACTGGGTGCGAGACCGGAAAAGATCTGGATTGCCAATGCACCCACTCCAGCTGCAACTGCTTTCGACATCATGATCTCTGTCTGAGTCAGGGCTCTGCAAAGTTCTGCAAAGTCACACGGGCAGAGGTCAGGCAACTTAAGCCAGAGCAATGGCGCAAAAACACAAAGCTATGTGCTGGCAGTGCTCCATCCCCAAAAAGATCCAAAAGGTACTTCAAAAAAAAAGAAGCAGCAAGTCGCATACTCTCAATTCGGGCTTCGTTGGAAGCCAATTCGAACATCGAACAATCCGCAATCAGGATAGGAGTACAACCATAAGGATTCAAAGCACGGTGTATCAAAAATATGTGCTGCTGCAAAGCAACAATTGCCTTAGTGCCTTAGTGCCTTTGATAATTCTTCTGAAATCAATCCTCTTTGACTCTTTGTGGAAAACCTGCTAAAAGAGGCAAAGCACAACTGACAAATTCAGATCCTTTGAAGAACTTTTGGTTTCAATGTGATCCGCTTATCCATTTTACTGGCTGATCAAGTCTTGCTTCAAGGTGCCTCTCTACATGATGCCGATGGTAAGGTCTGCAAAGAATCTTCTCTGAACATCAGCAAAAACTTTTTTTGAGATAAGCAGAACTTGGATTCAAATCTCATTTGCGTGTCCTTTCGTCCAATTTCTGGAGGGATGTGATCCATCTGATATCATCCTACATGATCGAGTCATTCCCTCTACACCATTTGTGGGATGTGGCTGCTTGATACTGAAATCTCTGTAAGAAGTCATATCCACAAGATCAGCTATTCCAAAGCATCTCTGGGCACAAAAGTCGACAAAAAAAATGTTGTTGTCTTGACAAATCTAAACCCTTTATCGGAATTTCAGTAGATGATTCCGTGCACCAAACACAACACATGTGCAGTTCTTTTCCCCACGCATTATGAAGCCTTTGCCAGGTGTTTTCCTGCAGCCACCAGGGTCGAAGATGGTGAGCACAAAGGACCACCCAGGCGTTGCAGAAGCGCTGCCTTCATGTCACTACCGGAGTCATCTACAGTTGTAGCTCCATCTTCAACCTTTAGAAATCCAACAACCTGGGTGAGTTTTCTGTTTAACCAATAAATTCCTAAAATAGAGGTCAATAGAGGAGGGGTTTCTCCAACCTAAAGTACCTTTTAGGTTGCATCAAATTGCATCCATGTTTTCAGTCGGATAAAATAAGAGAAAATCCGAATATCGCTATGTCTATCGGCCTCGAGTTGGGAGAGCTGTCGTTGCTCAGCTTCTGCAATCAAACTGCTAAGGCACTGAGCAGTCAAATGCCTCTCGTTTGCCTCGCAAAAATACACCGCTTGGCTCCAATACCTTCCTTTGAAGAGATATTGTCTTGAGGAAACGCAATAAATCTATGGTAAGTTGTCGCGAAAGTCATGGTGGCTTCTAGATTCACATTGTAGATGTCATGCGCCACAGAGCGGACGATGCAATCATTTCATTGATTTTAATTGATTTTATACCTTATCAATGTTTCAAACTGGTTGCAATGACTATTGCAATGATCGATCTAAATCCCTTTGCACATAAGATTCCATTCTACTGATTCTACTGTTCTAGTCCGGGCAGAACGTCATACCGAGTCATTCCAGGCCATCCCGGTCTCAACCTCTGCATGCTCCAGCAATGAAACAGCTGCATCGAGAGCATCTTGGGGCAGTGCCCACAACAGCATTCGGAACTCCTGCGAAGATTTGCAAAATAGCACTGCTACAAGGGCTAGGCTGTAAATCATGGTCAGTCAATCAATCGTCTTGTCGTCTCTGCATAGTTTTTTATCTTATACATCATGGGGTCATCGTGGCATCATCGGGTATTTATGTCTGATAATATACAAAGGTCTCCTCCTGAGCGAAGGCGCTGACCTGGCACTATTAACCATCAGTCGTCAGGGAGGTTCAGTCATCTTGACACTTTGCATATCTGCCGCAATCCCAATCATCACTTCCCTGGGCCAGAGACTAGCTTGGAACTGGTATCTAAGATTATCTCGTGCCGTTTCGAAACACTTTTGTTACTTGCAGTTTCGAAACACTTTTCCCGCACGGCACCTGTTCCTTTGCCGCTTCGGCAATGGCATTCAGCACCGTCCCATCATGGCAGTGCAATTCAACGAGCGCCCACGCACATACGGCTAACCCCTCTGGTGGAAGCCCTGCAGAAATCTGGGAAAACCATGGAAATGTGCAAAATAACAAAACGGTTTCTGTAAAGACTTTTTTGAGGCCCAAGCCTTGCAACTGATGCATGACCATCCTTGCAAAAGGCCCAGGATCTCCATGTTGCAGCGTCGTGAAGCCCCACACAGTGTTGCTAAGTTCCAACCTCACAAGATGAAGAGGGAGAGCCGAAAGAGCCGAAAGAGCCGAAAGTGGAATCTCTTGCACACATTTAATGGCAGGATGAGTTTCTGTCAAAGGGATGCAAGGTGATGGTTCCCTGGAAAAACGTCGAGACACGGTCTCAAAGGCAACTCGACAGCGAGAGTCTGGATGGCAGCAAGCAAGGAGATCTCCACATAAATCAAAGTTCCGCACGTCCAAACAAGGTTGGATAACCTGCAACATCATGATATCCGTTTAAAAGCAACAGTTCTTTTCACGACAGGATGCACAGAATGCTCTGACAAGGAAGGAACCATGGGGAAAATTCGCTCTACACTCCGCAAGTCACTGAGGACCAGTCTCCTGCGAACCGAACTGTGTCAGTTGTTCCAGGGCCAAGCGCGTCATTGCACGCATGACCTGAAGCTAGATCACCCAAGCATTGATTCTCAGGCAGAATTCTTACAGTGATCATCGGATTTTCACCTAAAATCTCCTAAAATTGTGTTTACTTCAGACTTCTGTCGACTTTCTTGTGCCAGGGTGCTGGGAAGTGAAGTAGCTGCAAAGTCGCAAGATACTACAACATGTTGGAAATGCCTTGCGGACCAAGATCAAGCTCCACCGAAGCTGTTGCCACCCTGCAAGATCAACCCCGAAGAAAGGATCATTCGGAAGCCTTCTGCATGTCACAAATGCTGTATCTTCAAGAACGTACACATGTGGACAGCCAAAGCTAATGTAAAGATCTTAGTGCCGCTCTATGGCTCTATGTAGCTCTATGGACTCAAGTTTCACTGTTTCACTCTTGCTTTCCTGCTCATCAACGGACCATCCAACAACACCAATGTAGCAAAAGCTCAGGCTGTGCTCGACAAATGCCGAGCTTCGAGGTGTCCAACCTTGCCCGACAAATGCCAATTGACGGCACCAACGACAGCACATGACAGCACCATCCTACCTTCGTGGAGAGCAAGGTCTGCGCCATTGCGACAAGCAGTGCTTCTGGCTTATGCTGCAAGATGGCAAAGCCCTGTCAAAATAGCTGGTGTTTGGTAGTCTTGAACATGCATCAAATGCCAAGGACCTGTTTTCCTTACCTGATCATCCAGACTTTCATCAATTGACCAACACAGAAGGCAGCAGGCCTGAATTGTGCTGGCAAGCTCTTGTGGTTTGCTAACCTTCAACAGCTTCAGAACTTCGGAATGAGTGCAACTCTGAGTACCATAAGAGTCCTCTTTGATGCTCGAATCCATAACCAATCCATGAAAATCCGCATCGCCACATATAGAAATATGGAATCGAAAAACATCTGGTACTTTATTTACGCATACATGTCGTATCAATCTAACCAACGCATTTCCAAGACATACGGATAACTCGACAACCATCATAAACCGCATGCTGTAAGGTGCACCTCCAGCAGGGTCCAGAGGCGTCGCTCCATGGCACACAACAACGCCGTGTGGTTGTCGATTGCCAATGTGGCCAAGGTTCAACCTGGAACGACAGAGAAACAAGCCAGTCCAAGTCTGAACTTTATATCAAAAATTTGCTGGATGATTAGCTCCAAAATCATCATAGTCGGCCAAAGTCATTTTTGGGATCTCATCAATGTTACTTCATGATGATGATGATGATGATGATGATGATGATGATGATGATGATGAGGAGGAGGAGGAGGAGGAGGAGGACGACCATGGAATCAAGAGCACTTTGACTGAATATCCTTCGTTTGGAGTACTCCATTCCTGCGTCCGTCCCACCGCTGCCTGTGTTGGACAACTCCTGAGGTCCAAAATGCTGCACTGCGCCAATCGGAAGACTGAGTGGAAACTGCAAAGTCAAGCGAGCCATTCACCACACCTGTCACAAGTACCACCACTGGTGCTACCACTGCGATTGCTACCACTGCTTCGCCACAATTAGCACAAGCACAGCACATTTCAGCATGTCACATCCAAAGTCACTCACTTGGCATGGAATCACTTGCTATGGAATCGTGGTAGCCCGCCGTGGCTGCAAGGTTCTTTGGCTTCAGTTCTTTCTGAGAAAGAATGGTTCTTGCTGTTTCTTCTGCCAAAGCCTGGCATTTTTCTCAAATACGTGCCACATGACCTGCGTAGTCCGAAGGCCTTTTAGAGTCTTGAAAATGTTTCGAAGGCCACTCTTTAAGGTAAGACCGCCTGGACTCAAAGACTACTAGATGCAAATGTTTTCATATGTGCTAGGGTCTAAACTCCCATTGTGTTCCTATTTTAGGGATGGTTATCAACCTTATACTAGGGGTTCACATACCCGTTAGGCGACTTTTGACCCTGCGTCGAACCTCTGACCACTTCATTGCGGCAAACGCCCAAAGAATGCCCGGCAAGCTTTGTGCATAGGGGCGTCCCCGGGCCAAGGACAGTTTTTGAGGAAGAACTTCACCTGGAAATGCCATGGAAATGCTCCCCCAAACCAAATCTGATGCCAAGACTGAGCCCTTGACTGATGGCTGAAAGCATGGACTCCGTAGCTCCGTGAACACTGGCAGAATCTCATGCAATGCTGGAAATCTCCATCAATTTGAACTCCGGAATGCGGCTCAAAGCCTGAGATGTGGAAGTTGTGCGACTGATAAACAAAGAAAAGGGATATCCGAGCTGACAGAGTAGTGCTAACATGGTGGCTTCCTGTGCACAAAACGTACGTTTGACAGCTCACTGCTGCGCTGCCCGAGTCGCTCTGTCCGAAATTATCTGGAAAAGTCTATCATCGACCTGCTTGACCTTTGTCGTTTCCTGGAAAGCAAAATCACTTTTAATGGCATGTCAGCAGATCTTTAAGAATGCATTTGTTTGGAATTTTGGAGGATAAAGAAACTCCAGTCCTACGCCAAATTTGCAAGGTCTTGTGGTGAACATGGGCTTCTTTACAACAAAGTCTGGCCAATCTTGCACCTCAAGACAAGACAGAACAAGTAGAAGAAACAAAGCGGAAAAGGAAAAGCCTTTGGGAACCTTGATTTTTTTTTGAGTCTTGTCGCAGACGTGTGGGTAACGATTGTGTGAAACAACTATTCTGAGCGGAGTGGCACAAAAATGAGACTTCTCAGAATGCAATTCTCGATAATTCCAATGATTTCTGGTTATACATAGTCAATCACAGTCACATAGTTCTACGGCAAGTTATGCTCATATTCCTAAGCTTGGCACATGTCCTGC
The DNA here is from genome assembly GCA_000507305.1 of Breviolum minutum Mf 1.05b.01. Lineage (NCBI taxonomy): Eukaryota > Dinophyceae > Suessiales > Symbiodiniaceae > Breviolum > Breviolum minutum. The sequence goes on along the minus strand of DF242672.1, from coordinate 5,317 downwards.
ATGACGTCAACTGATGACTTGGCCAGTTCCCAAGCGAGGCTTGCAAGGTGCTGCAGCGACAACTCTGTGGGACTTTTCAGCTGTTCTTTCACGGAGCGGGTCACTGCTGACAACAACGAGGCGTTGGAAAACTGCAAGGCACCTGACAGTTCCTATAAAATGAATCTCAAAATGGAAGAATATGGTGAGATGGCGAACTTTTAACGAAGTTCCATCACAAAGAACACGTCCTGCTTGCCACGGGATACGCATGAAATCCACTTTTTATCCAGAGTCGCCATCTAACAATTTAGATAGTGCATTCATCCACCGAAAGAACAAATATGACGACGGCACATCATTCACAACATTGCCACAAATGGCCTGTTCTTCATGTTCTGTTCACCAGCTCTTGCACACTGAACTCATCCATCACCATTTCCAGTCTCGGAGATATCCGTTCATCATAATGACGCAAGACGGCATAGGTCCACACCTGAAAAGAAAAGCTTTTTCAGCGAGTCCAAACTGTTTGCCCCAAGTCACACATTCAAAAGGTTTCAGTTTAATCAATGCAATCTACAGTTGCAGTCGAAGTGAGCCAAAGTGGACATGTGAAGCATTTGTGCCCAGGCTCTAAATTTGCAAGGTCCAAAGCATGGAACTCCTGGATTACTGCTGCTACTCGTTCGTACAGCTCAATCCTGTTTTTCACTTTGAGCTTGCCTCCGGATGATTTGAGATTGACTGTGAATTCAATCACATCAAACACGAAACACCTCTAGAAATGAAACGACAAGGCGATACCACTGCCTGATCTTCAAGCAACATTGGCCAATTGCTGAGTGGTCATTTCTGGCAATCGAAGCTCCACAGCTGCGAGTGCTTGAGGACTGGATCGTTTTGTCAGAGTTTCTAGAGATCAGCCTCAACAGATCCAACGGATTTCAACAAATATCATGAATTTGTATTGTGCTGACAAACATTCAACACATGTCTTTGCAGCAATATTTTACACATTTCTATCTTCTAGAGCCTTGTAACACATTTGGTGTCAGAGATGACCTGCCGCTTAGTCAGCTAAGTCACTGCAAGTTGCGCCTGTGAACAGCTTGACATCGTAGGAAAGTCCGCCAGAGACCAAATCGTCTGGTTACGTTGTTCGGAGACCCCTGATGCAGGCAACCAATTTAGTGTCATAGACTTCCTTGGACTGCCTTGGACCAATCTCTTTAAGAAAACTCTGCCTCAATGTTTAACCTTGCAATGTATCACTCAAGGCATAAACGCTTCCCGCCAAACCAAATGTCCAAGATGACACTTAACCCTTTTGCCGTGATCTTTCGGCCCTTCAAAACCTCACCACTTCAGCATTTTTGGGCACCTCCGTTGACAAAATGCTCTCAGCAACTCACATGCCGCCACCTTAATCACAAAGAAACGCACAACCGAAAAGCATTGCAATAAAATGAGATTCAAAAGTTCAATCGGTATAACGCTTGAATTTCCCTGATCCAAGAGACCTCAGCATTGGGCAATTTCAACAAACCTGAGTTCAAAGAAGCAAGCAAATGACTAGAGGAATGATACTGCATAAATGTGGCCTGCCTGCAGTCGCTGCACTTGAAGGTTGCCATTTTTTGACAGCAACACTTGCAAACATCTAAGTATAAAATGTGCACAAAATGCCGAAGTACATCCCCAAATTTGTATCATTTTTATTGGAAACCATGTTTCAACCACTCGCAAAGATCTGTCCAAGCCACATAAAAAACACTGTCATGTATTATGTATTGTTCTTTTTGTTGTTTCTACTTCAAACCACACTGCAAAAATTGAGCCAAGTGGTGAAATGCATCACACAAACACCAAATAACCATAAAGACTCGCAAATGTTCCTTGCCCACTGAATTCTGCCTCTAAAAGGTCACCAAGCTGTATCTCCAAATTATACTTCCCAAACATGATGCCTTATTGTGGTTGTGGACATCCACCTAAGGGGCAGGAGGCAGGCGTGACCGCAAACACAGAGACACGAGAGAAGGCGAAAAAGTAAAAATGACAGAAATAAGTAGAAAAAATCATCCTTTGTTTTTCTTTTCCGTCCAAAGATATGATATGGAATTATTCCTCTTCTGACAGAGTACAGTAAATGGACTCATGCCTGTGTATAGTCTGCAAGCAAGGATGACACGCGCAAACCTGTGCGTGTGGCTCAAGATGTACGAAGAAAAGGTGCCGCCCGCTGGGAATACATTTAAGCGGGTTTGAAAGTAGAAGCGAAGAAGAGGTGAGAGATGGGTTCATTGATAAATGGAAGAAATCAAAGTTCCTAAGATAAAAACCTTGTTACCCCTCAGAGGGACAAGGAAGGATGAAATGAACCGTAATCAAACAATTTTAGGGAAAGTGTCATGTCAATTGGTAAGGCATGATTTTTTTCTATTTTGAGCTCCTGAGGGGATGAATTAAAGGGAAAGGTGGGAATAATAATTTCTTAAGAGAAGCGATATGTTGTCCGGACCATTGACAGAAGCATTAAGGAAATGAGCAAAGTCATCAAGACCAAAAATCTGGCATCTGAAGAGAGATTCTGTAATCTTGGATGGAATGGAAACTCCCATAGAATAATGGCAGAGAAGGAATGGGGAAAAGAAGTCGCTATGTGGAGCCAAGATTTGTCGTGGAAACGAAAAAAATAGAATTAGGGTGTAGTTGGGTCATGATAAAAATGGTTAACAATACAACACACTGGTTGAAATCTCACTATTGCGGTCTAAAGATGTAAATGACCCAGAAGAGAGTTTCAAAAAGGAAACGCAGATCTCGTCGAAGTTCCTAAGAGGTACAGGATGAACCAAAATGGTCACCACTGTAAGGAAGAGGGAGCAATGAAGAGAGAATGGGTGTTGAAGGGAAGTATGACACATGAAAATGGAAGGAGGATTAAGGATACTTGGTGATCAAAACACTGTAGTCTAGAATGGACGTCTTGAAGGTGAACAGGACGGAACAGGGACTCTTGAGGGCAATGTCCAAACTGTAAAAACAATTCACAAGAGATAGAAGATGATCCAAAACCGGGTAGTTTGTACAAACAGGAGGGGGGCAATAATGGGAGTATGGCAGAACAGGGTTTGATAGTAGGGTAATGTATAGTTAAAGATAGCACCTAAATAAAAGGCACCCAAGAAGGTGAACCACAATGGTCACCGTTGTGAGGAGTAGGGAAGGAGGAAACCTGAGATCAAACTTAGAACCTGCCAAGATTTGAGAGTAGAAGATGAACCAAAATGGTCACCGTGAAAAATAAGAGCGCGAAAACTCGTAACTATACGCAATGAGGAGTGAGGGTGCAAATGTAAGAGAAGGTTTTTTTTAACAAATTATACCAGCATAGACCCCAGATAGCAAAAAACAATTTTTGTGTTTTCAACGTAGAGAATTAAAGGTGTAACGGAGAACGGTGTAACACTCTGTTGCATGTCATAATCTCAAGACGATCTTTTCTCGCTACTGCGTTGCGAAGCACTGCACACGAGCGGCCGGAGACGTGGGAAGTGCAGTCCCACCTAGTAGTAGTAGTAGTAGTAGTAGTAGTAGTAGTAGTAGTAGCAGAAGTAGTAGTAGTAGTAGTAGTAGTAGTAGTAGTAGTAGTAGCAGAAGTAGTAGTAGCAGAAGTAGTAGTAGTAGTAGTCCTAGTAGTAGTAGTAGTAGTAGTAGTAGTAGTAGTAGTAGTAATAGTAGTAGTAGTAGTAGTAGTACCCATCGCACCCAGCAATCGCACCTGCAATGCGGCCCCAGCAATGACAGCCAACCATGGCACTGCAAGTCTGCCAAAGTCACAACCCACCAGCAATGGCATCCAACAATGGTACTCAGCGATGGCACCCAGACTTCACTAAGCAAAAACAAACAATCAGTACGTTTTGAAAAAACATCGTCCGCTGAGATACGCAGACAGCGACAGCTATGCTAACGGCATGCCTAAAGTTGGAGAGCGCAAGGCAACTTGACCAACTTGGTAAAACAAGGTGAAACGTCGGACGGCAGCATGCAGCGCTCAGAATCCTCTTAAATCCTCTTAAGAGATCGAAGAAGAGAAGAAGCTAGAGGCACAGCTAGTGACAACCTCGTAGTTCTACATATGGACTTTCAATCTTAGTTGTCTAACTTCCGAAAAAGGGATAGTCTAAAAAGAACGCTTACTGCCGAAAAGCTATTATCCCACACCTTACGGAAAACAAGAAGCAAAAGCACAACAGTTGAAATCGCTCTCACTCTTTTTCACTTGCTGGAAATATGTATCACGTCAAGTTGTCACAACCTTTTGTTGTTGGGGGAATTGAATTTCTGATGGTTGTTTATCCCCCTGTTGAGGAAACACCACGCAATTCACTTAAGTGAACATCGAAAGAGTTTACCCTCCGACCTCCTTATATTTAGGTGTGGGGGGTGGGTTTTTTAGAAACAAAACGCAACAAAACTAAGATTGAAAACCCTTAGAGCCAAATGGTACATCATACAAAGATATGAAGTACCAATGTAAAACACACACGAAACAAGTACGTTAAACGTTCTACATATGGACTTTCAATCTTAGTTGTCTAACTTCCGAAAAAGGGATAGTCTAAAAAGAACCCTTACTGCCGAAAAGCTATTATCCCACACCTTACGGAAAACAAGAAGCAAAAGCACAACAGTTGAAATCGCTCTCACTCTTTTTCCCTTGCTGGAAATATGTATCACGCCAAGTTGTCACAACCTTTTGTTGTTGGGGGAATTGAAACCCTGATGGTTGTTTATCCCAAAAAATTTTCTATCAGGGAATTCACTCGCCTTAACACCCCAATATTACGTGAGAGGATTCCAGCAAGTAAAAAAAATGAAGAAACTTATTGTGGTAAGGTCCAAGGGATTTCAGCATCACTCGGAACTAAGGATGGCGAATGCCGTACATGCCATATTGATTGAAGATCAACAGTGAAATGCTCTTGGTGAAAAATCATGAGGAATTGGTTGAATACCATCCCATCTACTAAGGTCGTCTGCGATCACATTTTGCGCAAAGTTCGAAGACAAATTGGAAATCTATGTGCGGGATTTTCTCGAAGCAATGAACAGAAGAGCAATCTGGGCCGCATAACGGGCCCAACCCCTTCAATTGAAGGGAAGCTTAAGGTCAACCTTAAGCCCCCCCTTAAGCGCCCCCTTAAGGTTCTGGCCTTGGACCTTAAGGCTTAAGCCCCCCTGAAGGTGACCTTACGCCCCCCCTTAAGCCCCCCCTTAAGGTGATCTTAAGCACCCCCTTAAGCCCCCCCTTAAAATGACCTTAAGC
>DF242671.1:27819-52893 GCA_000507305.1 Breviolum minutum Mf 1.05b.01 | reverse complement strand
ATGAGGCATTAGCCCGTCTGCGCATGGGTACAAGAATTCAATGCATGCATGCGTAGGCAGCCAAGGTTGAGGGCTCGACTCCCCCCTGGTCCATTGTTTTTTTTGGTTTTGTGGTGGGCACATGAACTTCACCAAATGCTGCACCTGCCATGAAAAGTGACAGATGAACTTCACCAAAATGCTGCACCTGCCATGGAAAATGACACATGAACTTCACCAAAATGCTGCACCTGCCATGAAAAATGACACATGAACTTCACCAAAATGTTGCACCTGCCATGACACATGAACTTCAGATTTCACCAAATGGCAACATCCAGGCCAGGAAATGGCAAACTCAGAGTTGGTGAACTTGGCACCAAATCCAGAGGCCAGATGTCATGAATATAAGGCCAGAAGAAACGAATGTTACATCATAACCGTTTACTGGCGTATACCCATCGTATACCCATCGTATACCCAACAAATACCCCACCGTATACCCATTGTATACCCATGGTTTACCCACCATATACACCGTATACCCACCGTATACCCATCGTATACCCACCAGATACTCCGTATACCCATCGTATACCCACCCATACCACCGTATACCCTTGTATACCCATCGTATACCCACCACTTACTTTTATTGGGGATATGCAAGGAATTCAACACATGAAATTGTGATCTTTAAAATTGTAACCTTTAGGCCCAAGATCCAAAATGGAATTTTACGAAGCGTGGGATCACGCTGAGAAAGAGAAGAAAGAGCATTTTCTTCAGCTCTTCAACCTTCACCTGATGAATGGGGTGTTGATGAGCTGAGGAAGAATCTTACGGCCGCCTTGAAAAAAAGGCCACTGCCGAAGCCGCTTTCGAAGAGAAGGTCAGAAAATGATCAGGAAGAAATACGACCAGGGACCAGGGCGAAGACCGAACAGCGCAGCGATGATGATGACACGGAGGCTTCTGATATGGAAGTGAAGCCCAATGCCGTGGAGGACTGAAAAAAACACGACATAGATGAATGAAGTTCTCGTTGCAACTCAAACTTTAGAATTTAAGGTTGGATGTTGGATCAAACGGTAACGACCGCAAGCGGTGAAGACCGGTAAAGAAGAAGGAAACACATTGTTTTGTTTTTTTTGCAAAGCAAGTGACAAGAAACCAGTTTTGTTTTTATTGTTCCAGCGCGAGGACGCCCAAAACGACAAGGTCAACAAGTACCAGGAGGAGGTGACCAGGTTGGCCAAAAGGGCTCACGAACAAGACTTGGAGATGCGGGAGTCGATGAAGAAGTTGAAGGCTCAAAACGCGGTACTTGAGAAGCAGGAACTTGAAAGGGCAGTGGCTGAACAAGCCACGCAGCAACATGCGTGGCAGCACCAGCAACAAGCATTGCAGCAACAGAAAGCAATGCAAGAGCAGGCCTACATGCAACAGCAAGCATTGCAGCAACAACAGGCAATGCAAGAGCAGGCCTACATGCAACAGCAAGCATTGCAGCAACAACAAGCAATGCAAGGGCAGGCTATGCAACAACAAGCATTGCAGCAACATCAAGCAATGCAAGAGCAGGCTTTGCAACAACAAGCATTGCAGCAACAGCAAGCAATGCAAGAGCAGGCTATGCAACAACAAGCATTGCAGCAACAGCAAGCAATGCAAGAGCAGGCTATGCAACAACAAGCATTGCAGCAACAGCAAGCAATGCAACAGCAGGCTATGCAACAACACGCAATGCAAGATCAGGCCTTAAACCAGGCCTTGTATGATGCCATCCAGCAACGGCAAGCAGGGCAAGATCCACAGCAACAGGCTGATTGGCAACAGGCTGATTGGCAACAGGCTGATTGGCAACAGGCTGATTGGCAACAAGGATGGCAGCAGGAGTGGCAGGATTGGCAGGAGGTCAAGCAAGAAACAGAAGAGACCTTTAAACCTGACCTTGAACAACCTCCAAGATGGTACGATGGCACTTTCGCACCTTGGTTTTTATTTCCACAAAAAGAAGGTTTTATTTTTCCAGAAAGAAAAAGGAAAAGGCTTAACCCCGGTATTTTCCTCCAAAACCCTGTGGTTGATGGAGGGTTGGAGCCACTTATATACGGTCATGACCGTGTATATTTATATGTGATGATCCTAGTTTTTTATATAAATATAAGGGTTACTTGAACCATCTCTGCACCATTGCCAGGAAGAATGGGGGCAACTATCCAAGAGGAACCGGTACTGGCGCTGGCATGGATGCGAGAAGAAGCTATCTTGGAAGTGGCGCTGGTGACAGAAATCCAACGCGGGAAAAAAAACTTGTCACTTGGCAAAGGGATATATTGTAGAGATATTGTTGATGGACAAAGTAATGATGATGTAAAAATATCATGCAACATCATATGACCGGTAATAACCGTGTAAAACAAAGAACGGTAATAACAGTGTAAAACAAAAAACGGTAATAACCGTGTATAAGAACGGTAATAACCGTGTAAGACAAAGAGCGGTTTAACTACCGCTTCACAGGAATGCTCCAAACAAAGCACGGTTATTACCGGCAGAACTTGAATGCATGAAATGAAAAAAATGTGACACAATTATATTTTCACAAAATCAGAGTTTTGGCCTAAGGCGATTTTTGGATTGAAATCCCAACGTGTTACGCTTGGTTTACCTACAATGGCCATTGCAGCCCATAAGGAGGAGCTTTTGGGGTGCATCCGACGCGTTCAAAGGATCGAAGAGTATTTGAGGCAGCCTGTGAACCACAATCATCAACTCGATCTACTACAATGCTGGAATACATGGTCTGCCAAAGATAAACAAAGTGCTGCTGCGGATTTCTACAACCAGTACTCAGAGATGTCAGAATCAGCGTCCAGGTGTCTCAGGGGGCTGTACTTTAAAACCAGGTCGGAGGGCGTGGCTGAGTTGACAGCCGAGTGGGTTTGTCGTGCCATGCTGGATCATTCTCATTATATGAGAAGGATCTATGACCTGCTGAAAAGTACGTTCAAACACAGGCACCACGTCTCCTGGGACAATGGCGTTGGAATCGACCTGGATGCCTTGAGATGTGAAATTGGCACCTGGTGAGCCTTTTTTGGAATGCTGGCTATAGATGGTGGTTTCAAACCCTGTGAAAATATTACACAACTTGGACCATTTCCCAAAATATCTGTGAAAGTAAAACAAAAACAACCACCACCTATATGCTAGCTGGAATCTCTGCCTGTGTGGCAGCTGGAACGAATTCAGCTCCGAAAACCGGAGACTGACTGAATGAGGAGGAGAATTTTTTGCGGTTATGACCGCAGCTGGAACATGAATATATATAAATGTTTTCCTATTTTGCGGTTATGACCGCAGCTGGAACATGAATATATATATATATGTTTTCCTTTCTTGCGGTTATGACCGCAACTGGAACATGAATCTAAATATATATATATAAATGTTTTCCTATTTTGCGGTTATGACCACAACTGGAACATGAATATATATATATATATATATACATGTTTTCTTATTCTGCGGTTATGACCGCAGCTGGAACGTGAATGTATATGTTTTCCTTTTTTGCGGTTCTGACCGCAAATGACCATGAATAGATATGTTGTCCTTTATTGCGGTTCTGACCGCAAATCAACATGAACATATGTAATGTCTGGACATTGGTTTTTTTTACAAGCACAAGCAAAATACAAGAATCAATCATACAAAGTTGAAACCTGAAAAGAGAATGCAACACTAGCCACACACACAATTAACATTAGCACCGCAAACATTGTATATAATAGAGATGCAGTGAACATATCTTTTTTTATCTTTTACAAACATGTGATCAACAACAACACTGGGTTGTCAAATCAGCTATAGACCTGGTTTTGTACTCCTATCCCGCGGCGTCATTGGCCATCTTTCCCGTGTCCATCAGGACATTCACCGGTGCGAAATTCGCAGTCGAGTTCACAGATTTGCGATCCCTTTTCAAAGACTAGAGGCCAAGATGCTTGCTGCTCATTGGCAAAACGCATGACCTCACAGAGTACTTCCATGGCTAGCAGCTCCAAAAAAAAGACTTGCTGAACGAGAGGACGATTTCTTTCAACGCGCAGGCTTGGGCGTAGCTGACGCATCAGTGCGAAAGATTATTGCCAGACTTCGAAAGGGCGATGCTAAGGAAACATCGGGTAAACAAAGGTCATGTGAAAAAAGATATCAGCATATCACAGACTGCTTGCGCTACGAAGCTCTGGAGGGAATAGACGGCAAGCCGGTTGAGATATACAGCACCAGTTTGGAGAAGTATATAGGACGTATGTGCCAACAAAACCAAGAATATGCTGCTGTTTTGAAAGAAACTTTAATTTCTGAAATGGAAAAGACTCCTGGAGGCGTTTCAGGCGTTATCTATTTGGATGAATGTGTTCCAGGGAATATATTAGCACCTGACAATTATCGGAAAGCTTACCTGATATATTTTGCATTCGGGCCATGTGCAAAATTTCGTTCCCTTCATTTTTGGTATCCTCTGGCGCTTCTACGGCACACTCAAACAGACCTTCTTCCAGGCGGCGTTCCTCAGTATCTTACACATGTTTTGAAGCAAGAGCTCCATGACTTCATTGGCTGCATGGTTGGTGAAACCATCGTCCCAATCACGAAGATCTTCTTTGTCGCCGATGAGGTGGCGCTCAAGATGGCATGCGGGATGAAAGGTTCAAGTGGTCTTAGGATGTTCCGGAAGGACCTCGTCCAGCACTTGTAGCTGGAGAACCAGCAGAACCTCTGGCGCAGCCAGTGGTGGTTCAAGCACCGAAGCCAAAGACTTCGAGAAGACTCTACATCACCAAGAGAGACTTGGAGAAATATGGATACACTGCAGGGTGTCCTGCGTGTGATGGAGTTCAGATTGGAAGAAGAAGTACAGGAGTTCATCACAATGACATTTGTCGTGAGAGAATTGAAGAGTGCCTTAGGCAAGAAGAAAATAATCCTCGAGTCGTGAGATTCGAGGCGTGTCAAGAGGAAGAGGCAACAGGATTGCCACAGACAGTTGGAGTATCAGTCCCGAAGATACTCTATGGATATCATGGTGAAAGGCCATTCGGAATCCCGGACACTTGTCGAGTTTGGGCAAGAGAAGATGAGGACGCAATCAACTTCAAAACTACTTTGGCTGAAGGACCAGAGTGGAAGGATGTGATTTGGAGAGTCACCAGAAAGAAATCGAACGATCAGATTATCAAGACCTATCAAGGAAGAAAGAAGCAGTGAGTGGAACATGCCACTACCTGAGAAGCAAACCATAATCACCGAGTTATGGTACATTCCAAGGAAGCTGAATGAGAGTCCATCATCTACAAGATCCAAGAGATCACCAGAAGTCAGTGAGCAAGAACCTCAAGCCAAGAGGACAGAAAGTGAACCAAGTCAAGGTCAGAAGAGGCCTATTCCGCCAGGAGGCGAAAGGAGAGCCGAGCTGTTTCAGCTCAGGCGTCCCAAGGAGTGAAGAGAAGAGCCGAAGATGAAGGAGATGAAGAGAGAGTTCGAGATATCCCCGATGTGGAAGGAGATCTCAGTGCATTGATCTTAGATCATCGGGAAATGTATCTCGCATCAATTGAAGATCAGGATGAACCTGTTTGTGAAGAGAAGATTGTTCTACCACGTGAACTGCACGATGAAGCAGCTACATGGTGGTATTTTGACGATATCAGTGGAAAAGTGTTGGACACCCAAGGAGTCCAGCAAGCTCGAAGAGATGAGATCAAGATCATCGAGACCATGAAAGTTTGGGAGAAGATCCCTAGATCTCAAATGCCAGCAGGAATGAAAACCATTGGAACACGATGGGTTGACGTGAACAAGCAAGACGAAGAGAACCCGCTTTACAGGAGTAGACTGGTAGGACAAGGGATCAAGAGAGGAAGTGGATTTGACGAGTTCTTCGCAGCAATGCCGAGTTTGTCAGCATTGAAGATGTTGCTAACAATAGCAGTGACTTCGAAGTTGTTAGATTCTACAGGTCAAGTCCCTAAAGCCCGACCCAGAAAACTTTTAGGATTCTTAGATGTGAAAAGGGCGCACTTCTATTCAGAAGCTACTCGAGAGATCTATGTGGAACTACCCAGTGAAGGAAAGACGGCATCAGATGGAGATGTTGTTGGTCGACTGAAAAGATCTTTGTATGGGACAAGGGATGCCCCATTGAACTGGGAGCTAACAATCAGAAAGATCATGATGAAGTTGGGTTTTACCCAAGGCAAGAGTAACCCTTGCATCTACTATCACAAGAAGAGAGATCTTCGAACAGTTGTTCATGGAGATGATTTCACAACGGCTGGAAGCTACGAAAACATCAAGTGGCTTCATGAATCCGTAGGAAAAGAATGGATGGTTGTTGAACGTGGTATTCTGGGACCACCTGGAACACCAAATACTATCCGAGACATCAGAGTGTTGAACAGAATCATTTCCTGGAAGGATGAAGGCATATGGTGGGAACCTGATTCTCGTCATGCAGACCTAGTCGTAGAAATATTTGAGTCGAAGATTGGATCAGAAGGAAAGGATCAAAGGTCAAGACACCTATAGCAAAACCTACGGCAGATGACATGGAGAAAGACAAGGAGTTTCTATCCCCTGAAGAGGCTTCAGTCTATCGATCAGTAGCTACAATGTGAGTCGAAATACTTTTAACTAGTTAAAACTAGTTATAACTGCTTGTAACTCAGTTATTTTGACTATCTGGCAGTTATGACCAGTTATGAAAAGTTATGAAAACTTACTGAAAGCAGTTATAACCAGTTTGGAAGCTTTGATGTGTGATCAAAGTGAAACATTATGTGGACATAGATTCTGGAATTTGTCTTTGACAATCAGGTTGAGGTATTCGAAAGAATATATTACAGATGGATCGAATTTGCTACATTTGGGCTGAAAGTCCATGATGCTTTATGACAAAAAAATTCTTGAAAATTTTGCTTGAAAATTTTCCCACTAACAAACCAAAAGTATGCTTGACGAGTTTGCTTGTCTGTTTTGTAAACTTTCAGTTTCCCCTTGTGCGTTGTCATGTACACGCGCTACATGTAGCATAGTATCGTGAGTCTGATGTGTCATACTTGTTGAAACGCGAAAGGTGCATTCAACTGTTCTTATCAGTGTGACCGTCAAGTCTATGTTGTGTGCATGTGCTCATAGCTGGGTGGGAGTGGAGGGGGAACAAAAAAGTTTTGTTCCTTCTAAGATTTTTGTATGGTCCAGATCCTCCTGGATACTGCAACCGGCCTTCAAATACGGCATCGCAAAACCGGTGGTGGTCGCGAACGTGCTGCCGCTGCGGGGTCCATTGCTTTGTGGCCGGAACCTCCTAAAGTCACGGTTTCCACTGCTATTTGCTGCAAATTGTGCTGCGTTGGATTCATTTCAGGCTCTGCGTTCATTTGTGGCTTTTGCTGTGGTGATATCTTGATTTGTATGTACCAGCGTATGTGGCGTTTTCAGCATTTGCAACTCCAAACTGGCAACCCTGTGCTTTCCTGGATTTTCAGTCAACAAGGTTTGGAACCCACTTTTCTTCGACAGTGGATTTTGCTTTTTCTTTACCAGCCTTATCCACATACTCTGGGAAACGACGATCTTGGACATTTAGTGCAAGTTCACCCGTGTTTCTATTTGACTTGTGACACGTTTATGATTGTTCATACTCCGTCCGTGGAAGATTGGTCGGAGCACTCGTCAGAAGAACATTCAGAGGAAGATTAGTGGGGCAATGCCTTGGAGCGATTCTGCTGGCCACGTTGTGGGAAGTGGGGGTATGAAGCGTTCTGCCAATTTTGAACACTTGGAGTTTTGCAACAGGGTCTCGAAGAAAAGTTCTTTCAAGTACCCTTGGGACATGGGAATTATCGATCATATGCCTGCCCTGTGGGAAATTCCTCAGCCTGTTGGGATGACGCCGCTTGTTGAGAAAATTTTTGAAAGCAGTAACATTGATGAACCTTGTTCTTCACGTGTCAACAGTCAGACTGCATTGTGCCAAAGATTTATCACAAAGCAACCACGCATTGATTGGGATGTTAAGTGGAATGCAATCCGGGAAGCCAACCTGGCCAAGTGGCAGAGGATCGTTTGCTCTGATCCATTGGCTTTTGATGTTTGTCGTTCATATTTTTCATCGCTGAAAATGGGGTTGAATACTGGTTCATTGAGTGACTGTTTGAGAAACGTGGTTTCCAGCAAGAGCACTGGCACATTGTCGAATCGTGCAGGTCCCATCCTGCGCTACATGATGTTTTGCGCAAAGACTGGAATGAAGAGCTTTCCTGTGTGCGAAGAGATAGTGTATGCCTACCTGCTCCATGAAGAGCAGGTTGTCGATGCAGCACCGACCTACCATCGATCGTTTCTGAGTTCAATTGCATTTTGCACGCATGTGTTGGGCTTGGCTAGTGCAGCATGTGTGTTGGAATCAAGACGTATAAGTGGGTTGGCTGCAAAAAGATATTTGCTCAAAAAAAAGACCAGATCAAGGTTGCCACTGCTCGCTCGAGAGGTCCTCCTCCTTGAGAAGATCGTGCTGGGCAAATGTAGGAAGTCACTTGCGGACAGGCACGCTGCAGGTTGCTTTTTGTTCATGGTCTATGCACGGGCTCGATACAGTGACATGCAGAATGTTACAACATTGCGCCTTGAAACAGAAGTTGTCAACAGTTGTCGCGTTGGTTTTGTCGAATGTGGAGTGGGCAGATCGAAAACGTCTTTCAGCATGGAGCGCAAAGTGAGACTGTTGCCAATGAGTGCGACTATCTGTGGTCTTGCCCCATCAGAGTCTTGGGCCATGGCCTGGCATGATGTCATTGCTGAAACAGGAGTTGAAGTGGGAAATAACAAACCTTTACTTCCTGCAAGGACTCAAGACGGCTGGCATTCTTTGCCTCTTACGGCAGAGGCTGCGACTGATTGGCTTAGAGCACTACTGCAGAGCGAAGGTGACGTGGAACAGACAAGGATCATGGGCATTGGCACCCATTCTCTCAAGGCGACGTGTTTGTCCTGGCTATCTAAATGGGGTACAGCCCCAGATACCCGAAGACTGCTTGGATACCACGTAGCTGACAGGATGTCCACCATGTTCATTTACGGACGTGACAATACAAGCGCCGGACTCCGTGAACTGGATGAAATTGTGTCCGCGATCCGTGGTGGGTCGTTTCTTCCAGACTCTGCACGAGCTGCCAAGTCGTGTTGCGGTGGGCGAGAACGCTGAAGCTGCAGGTGCCGACACAGTCAATCATGATGATGCTTGCTCCGACAGTTCGGAAGATGAGGATTCTCCCGACCACGAGCAATTTGAGAAAGCTGAGGCTACGGTCTTTGGCAGGTGGGACGGAGGAATCAATGTGGACCTTCTTCCACGAGTTGCCGTTTATCATCGCCACAGCCTGTCGAGAACGATTCATCTTCAAGAAGACGAGACTGGACTCAAGTTCGTATGCGGTATAGGGATGTCAATGCCAAGTATGTCATGCTTTCAGCGAGGCCTCAGACGATGCTTCCAGTGTGCAGGCAGTGCTTTCAGAGATTTGCACGCCGATGATATGAACCGCCCGGGCGCAAAGTTTGAGGCACAGCTGAGCCAGTTTGAAGTGGTATTGATTTCTTTTAAAAAATCTGATTATTTTAGAAAAAGAAAGCGAAAACTTTAAAGGGTTGGAATGTGTCTTGAAGTCTTTCTTGCAATAGACTTGCATGCATAGCTGAGCCTCTTATGCAAGTTTTACATGTGAAGTGTTTCAAATATTCATTTCGAAGTGCTGAAGTGAGTTGTGCGTGAACTCTCAAGGTTTGAACACTTGACATGTTAGGTTGTTTTGCTGTCCCGATCTCAGAGTTTTTTCCGAGGGTTGAGTTTTTAGCTCAAGTCCAACCTCAACCGAAAACACTTAAGTTGAGGTGGAAGTGAAGACTCAAGATGTCTTCTTTTGGGGATAGCGAAGCCGTATTCAAAGATAGAGTGTCTGCTGCGGGTCTTGATGATGCTTTCCTGAAGGCGCTCACTGATGCAGGTTTCAAGACGCTTTCAAAATTTGCATTCTCATCATCATACGTCCCTGGCTCAGCAGATGATGCTGCATTTGTGGCCACAGTGAAAGCAATTTTGAAGAGAGACCCTAACTTGTCTGAACTTGCATCATTCAGAAGATTGCTGCATGAATCATTTTCACTTGTGACTGCAGAGATGAAACAACAGTTGGGACGCACAGAAGATGCGCACAGCCGCAAGCTCACTCAACCTGAGCGAGCAGATCTCTACGAGAGGCAAGTCAAAAGGCTCCAGGGCCTAACTTTGCGAGGGCCTTTGGAACCAAGTGATGCTTTGATTGATGTTTTTTGTGGCATGTATGAAACAAACCGACTTCGTTTTATTCCTTGGGAGAAGTATACTGCAAAGGAAAGTGAGTTGGAAAAAGATAGCAAACCGGAACATCTTTTTCCATAGATGGTGCTGGTAAGTTGAAGATGGAAAGCAAGCGTGTCGAATGCCATGCCGATACATCCAATGAAATGATGTTGCAGTACGCTCTCCAGAGGAGAGGCCTCAGCATGGATCAGGCCAATCTGTTGGAATACGGAATCCATCAGAAGTGGGTTGACAGACTCATCAAAGTGAGATTGACTCCTGCCCCTCATGGGTACCAAGCCACTTCGTTTCGACAATTGCTTGAAGCTGACAAGAAGCTTTTTGAAGAGCTTGCCCATGCTACACGTGCAGGAATTCAGACTACTCCTTCGGTAGACCTTTGGATGCGCATTTCGAGACCTGTATGAACAAAGCTGAAGTGGCTCATCTTTTGCAGCCTTTAGCATCCAAGCAGACCGAAGTGTACAGGGGCGAGAAGGAGACACATGTTCGAGCAGCCCCTTACTCCCAAGACGGAGCAAAGGGAAAGGGCAAAGGGAAGAAAGGGAACAAAGGCCTCCAGGATGCCACTTGCATTGGTTAGAGGTGGGCGCCGTGCTCGAACCAATGGTGGAGACCCGATATGTTTTGGCTATAACCTATGAACTTGCAGCAAAGGTCGTTGTGAGAAGGGCTTCCACGTTTGTGCCATGCCGAAGTGCGGCAAACACCATCCCTACATCCAATGCAGTTTGAAGAAGGATGCCTCTTGACTATCCAAGGGCAAACAAGGAGTGCATGAGCCAAGTTGGACATGATGCAGATTCGAATTTGGAGAGTCCGAAAACTGGACAAATTCCACCTCGAGAGGAGGGAGGAAAGTTTCGAACATCCGGTGAAGTCCGGCAGGAAATCAAGAAGTGCCTCTCAGAGGCCCCTCTTTTCATTGAAGCTTGTTGTGGATGCGCCCTCCTTAGCAGTTGTGTTTCCAAAGCGGGCTTCGATATTTTATTTATCGATTTTGAAGGCAACAGACAAAGACCTTATGTGCATGTAGTTCAGCTCGACTTGAGACAGCGGTCCACTTGGGAATTTTTGAAGTATTTGGCCCATTCTCGCAGGCCATTTCACTTTCATGCAGCACCACCCTGTGGGACAGCGTCTAGGGCACGTGATGTGCCGATGTCTGAGACTGAGCACGGGCCCCCGCCGATCCGAAGCTTGGCCGCTGGGTCTGCCGGTTTGGGTGGAATTTGGTTGGCGAAAGTAGAGAGCGCTAATGAGATTTATCTTCAGCTCTGTGCCTATTGTTTCTTTCTGAACGTGCTGGGCCTGACGTGGAGCATCGGAAATCCATACAACAGCTACATGTGGTTTATCAGAGTTTTTCTTGAACTTGCAGAAACTGCGTTCTTTGTTGGATTTCATTCGTGTGTTCCCGCAGGTTTCAGAAAGAAATTGACGGGGCTCCTCACCAATCTTGAAGTCCTGAAGGGCCTTGAAGGCTTTTGTCAAGGTGACCATGAACATCTTGAACGGGGCTACGTGAAAATAACCGATCAGGGAATTGTTTTTGACACCAGCAAGGAAGCAGCTTATCCGAAGTTGTTGTGTGAACGCTTTGCCACGCTTTTGTCGTTAGCTGCAAACTCTATGGACTATGTGCTTAACCCCCAAGCTCCGCCAGACAATGCTGTGGACGCTCGGGTAGCGACAGGAAAACAACCTCGAGGACGTCGAGTAGTGCCCATTGTTTCTGAGTTTGCATACACTCAAACCAAGACATCTGCAAGCCGGGTCTTTACCACTGAAGATGTCGTCATTATAGGCTCAGTGCAGTGTTCTTCCAAGATATAATAGTCTTCCAACGTTCCTTCATAGTTTGAAGAGGGTGCCTCTCCATGATCCCGCATACCACACGCAACATCGCATCTGGCAGAGCTCGAAAGGTATCGAAAGGATGAAAAACTGATAATGCAACTTCGCAAAAAGCTTTAGCATCGCGATAGACGCCAAAAACCCACAAAGACTGTTGACTGTTCCCCTTTTTCACTGGTGCAGTTCGCAGCAGCTTGCTGCCCGCCGGAATGTCATAGAAAGGACGCACCTGCAGTCTTAAAGGGCAAACACCTTGCTTTACTTTCCAAGCTTGCGAGTGAAGTGGACTGGCCGGATTCAACTTTACACGAAGAGTTGAGTCAAGGTTTCCGCCTCGTTGGACTGCGACAGCCTTCTGGTGTTTTCGATGCAGATGTCCGCCCGAGATTCCTCACTGAAGAGAACCTACTCAAACAGTCCAAATTTATGAGACCTGCTTTGTGGAATAGAATCAAGAAAGCCCCACCGAATGACTACGATGGTGAACTGTGGAAAGCTACCATGGAAGAAGTTGTTTCTAAGAGGTGGCTCGATGGGCCTTATTCTTACGATGAACTGGACACTCTTTTCAATGGCGAGTGGAATCCCGTCAGGCGATTTGCTGTCGTGCAACGTGGCAAGATCAGAGCAATCGACGATTTCACGGAATCTGGTGTCAACTCATCTTTCGGCTATTTGGAAAAGATTCAGCTCAAAGCATTGGATGAAATAATTTGGATTGCTTCATGTTTTGTCAAGTTGTGCTTGCACGAAGAACGCTTTGATTTTTCCTTAAGTGATGGTGGCCGTCTTTGTGGACAAGTGCACGAATACTGGAAGAGTCTTGACTTGAGTGGAGCCATTCTGCAGGCTAAGACGGTAGACCTCCGATCGGCGTATAAGCAGCTGGCCATTCACCCTTGCGATCGTAAGATATCTGTGCTGTCTCTCAAAGATCCTGAGAAAGGCGACGTTTTTGGTTTTGTCTCCAAGACCTTGCCTTTTGGCAGCACTGCCTCGGTGCTACATTTCAATAGAGTGTCGCGGCTTCTGCACAGGCTGGGCCTCCAGCTTGATGTACCCTGGGCTAATTACTATGACGATTATCCTGTGGTTGATTTTACCTGTCTTTCCTCGAGCACCTCCAATGCAATTCGAGCTCTCATGTCTTTGCTTGGCTTTGAATGTTCGATTGACAAAGAAGAGCCGTTCGGGCCGCAGGCTGAGATGCTCGGAGTTGTTTTGGATCTGGGCAAGACTGGGTTGGGCGAAGTCATAGTCAGGAACAAACCTTCCAGGTCCAAGGACTTGGCGGATTCCATCGATGCTATCATAATTCTCGTGTTGTGGAGCCGAAGAAACTACCTTCGATTTTTGGACGTGCGCTTTTCACTGAGTCTCAGATCATGGGTCGTGCAGGAAAGCTTGCTATGTCTGAACTTCGAGTCCTGGAAAGGATGCACGGAAATCGGGTTAATGTGTCCGATGTGCAACTGGCCGCATTTTCAGTTTTGGCTGACAGATACAAGTCGGAAATCCCTAGGGCAATAAAGGCTGGTCCCACATTGCACCCTATCACTATTTTTACGGATGGAGCTTGCGAGTTGGTGGACGGCTCTCTTCAGGCAACAGTTGGAGCAGTTTTATTTTCCCCCAACAGGAGTGAACTGCCTCGAGTGTTTGGTTGCTTGGTTTCTTCAGAAGTTCTTTCGGCTTGGCAAACGGCTGGGAAAGTTCACCCGGTTGCTCTGACTGAAATGTACGCTGTGTGTCTTGCTAGGCATCTTTGGTGTGAACTTCTGAATGGACAAAAGGTTTTGCTTTTCATTGACAATCAAGGTGTTCTCGACTGCTGTATCAAGGGGTACAGCGACGAAGATGAATTGAAGAAGCTTGTGGTGGCTTTCGAAAAATGTGACTCTTCCAAGCCTTGCATTCCGTGGTTTGGTAGGCTGCCATCTCTTTCAAATTGTGGTGACCTCCCGTCGCGTGGTCTTTGGAAAGAGTTGCGAAATGTGATCGGTGAATTTGTAGTCGACGAAGTTTCTTGCCTGATTGGTGGCTCAATACTACTTTCAAAAATTGAGAAACCGATCAAAGGCGACTGCTGAAGGGAAACGGGGAATTGATAGACTGACACTGAGTGGTGTCCTATGGTGGGTTCCTTCTAAGTTGGATCCTGAAAGATGCGTGTGCTATCCAAAAGGGTTAGCATTCAGATTTGTGATCCCCAGTTTCGCCTTCGTGGAAAAAGGTATTACTTTGAGTGAGTTGTGGATTCGCGGTTTTTGTCACTTGTGATTCTTGTGATGGTTGCTTGTGCGTATCCCCGGACTCAACGCGAGTCTTTATTTATATGCGGACTCAACGCGAGTCTTTAAATACCTATATGTGCGACCGATGTTATTTATACTTTACTTATGCGTTACTCGCGTGTGCGGTTCTTCCGTTCCGGAGTTTGGAAGGTTCTGTTTGGTTCTCTCCTTTTGGTTTGTGTGGTACTTTGCTGTCATAAGCTACATTTGGGCTGAAAGTCCATGATGCTTTTTGACAATAAAAAGTTCTTGAAAATTTTGCTTGAAAATTTTCCCACTAATGATCAATCTGTTTTTTCTCNAAAAACAAATGAATATGGATTCAAAAATGATTTCTCTTTCAAATATATTTTGAAATCAATCTGAACCAAATGAGATTCATATGGAATCATAAATATATATATATATAACCTTCGCCGGTATCGACAAATCTTGTGAATCAGTCTATGAATAGCAAATATAATCAATTCCAAGAAGATTCATGTCGATTTTCCGACCAACATCTACAGGAATTCATGTCGATCAAGAATCCAATAAATTCCCTTTATGCCCCATGGATTCCAATTACGAACCGTTATGACCAGTTATGAAAAGTTATGATCAGTTACAATTAGTTATATCTAGATATAATTGGTTATAACTGGGTTTAGGATTGGGTTTATAAGTTTTGAAGTATTTCGACTCACATTGTATGAGAGCCGCTTACTTAGCACAAGATCGTCCCGATCTACAAGTAGCTACGAGATCATTAGCTCAAGGTTTGCAACAGCCAACGGTGAGACATCAACTTATGCTCAAGCGATTGGCTAGATACCTAAGGTACAGGCCAAGGATGGCGCAATTTTTCCCGCATCAAACTTACATCAACCCATTTGTGATGTGGACTGATTCAGACCACGCCGGGTGTTTCAAGACACGGACGAGTGTGTCAGGAGGCGTGTTGATGGCTGGAGGATGTTGTATCAAGACATACTCTAAAGGCCAAGGTGTGGTTTCCCTGTCCACAGGATCAAGCAGAATACTACTCACTTGTGAGTGGGGCCAGCAACTTGCTGGGTGAAGTTTCTACCGCTTTGGGTTGGGGAATCAAAACAACCAACGAAGTGAACATGGACGCTAGTGCTGGAATTTCCACGGGGTCGCGCAGAGGCCTAGGAAAAGCTAAGCATGTGGATACTCAATTTCATTGGGTACAAGAGCGCGTGACTCAAAGGAACTTCAAGATCAAGAAAGTTGGAACCAACGATATGTTGGCAGATGTGCTTATGAAACCTGTTCCTGAAGCAACGATGAACAAAGCACTTCTGGGTATGAACTTCCAGCTTCCATTTTCTTGAAGGACAGCACCAGTTATCACTTAAGAAGTGAGGTGGCTTGAGTCTGGCTACTGCCTGGAGAAGACGAACTGAGAGACCAGCTTAGATACCCGTACATATCTACTCGTCACATCATGGAGTCATTCTTGAATCGGGAGGCGTGATCAGATATCTGTCCAGTGTTAGGTACCATACATGCTACCCACTTGTGTGTATGTGTGCCGCAGCCATTTCAGTACTTCAGCTTACGAGTAAAATAGTGAGTGTGCTTGTGCTGATACTGACTTAACATAAGTATAAGAGCCCAAAATATCTTTGCAAAATGTAACACATACGATGCGCGGCGCGATTTTTTTGATCCACTCAATTTGTCGCCATGTTTACTGTATCGTCTTCAAACTTTGAAATTCATGTATTCATGTATGTCATGTTTTCCGAATTGATTTTGATAATATGCATTCAGCATACATACATACTACAGTACTTCATCAATTGTGATCCCGAAAATCGACCATTTGATTCCGGCAGGAATCACAAGAGACTGCCCAAATTGCAGCAAAACAGAAACCGACACAACGTAACGCAGCACTTACCAACAACATCCAAAGACAAAGCTTTGCGGTGTTGCAAAACTTGAGAAAATCCAATCAAAATCCCGGTCCAAAGGCAACATCCGCCATTTCTCCAGGGTTTTTTGTTGTTGCCAGCAGCCGAATGCTTTTTGGGTCTTTGCGCAATATTGATTTCGGTGTGTTCTGGGCGAGCTGGCGCGGTTCCGGGAAGGAACCGGGTTCCGGGAATCCCGGGAACCCAGGTTCCGGGAACCGGTTCCAGGTTTCGACGGAAAGTTTCGGGAACCCGAGGTCTTGCGAGGTTCTCCGGTTCCGGGGATTCCGGTTTCGAAGGTTTCGGAGGTTCCGGCTTTCGAGGAACACAAATCAAGTGCTTTTTTTTTGTTGTGAAACGGCACCACTCACTACTTAATACAGGCATTTTGCCTTCTCAGGAATTGTAGCTTCTGTAGTTCGGACTGCCATTAGTAAAAGGACAATAATAAATAGGTGGGGAAACAAATCTGGATCAAACAATCAGTGATGGTTCAAAGGATGCAGCAATGACATACAACGATCTTGTAGTGAATAGAATTTGTAAGTTACATAAATTCTACATGATTCTACGGTATATATAATGATTCCTCTCATTGTTGAAATGGCTGCGCAATTTCAAAACCAACTGAAATGAATGCATTTGTGAAAAGAGGACTTGTTGAAACTCCTTGCTGTTGGGGATACCACCTACGCTTATTGTTTTTTCTAAACATGAGTTCGTCAAGTTCCCAATTGTTTCAGCCAAGGTTGGGCATCAATTATGACGACATCGTGCTTGCCGGGGATGGCCCGTTTAGTTTCAAGACACTTAATAGTTGCGTTGGTCTCCATTTTTTTTTGAAATGTCCACTTGGATTTGTTTTTTGTGTGCGTTTGCGCGTTTGTTAGTGTATGTGTGCCATGACCCTCTGGGCAACAAGGACGTGCCTCCATGACGTGGACAGCCTCCAGCATGTTGGTTACCAAGATGGACCACTTCTTTACGAGTACCATTCACGTGGCCTTCTTTCTGTCAATGACTCATGGACAGCATACAGTGGCATACAGCCAATGTCAACCAGTCCCTACAAGGATCAATGTATTCAATAGCGATCAAACCACACATCAAAACCTCAGCCTTATTTCATGCTCTCAAGCCTTGCAACAGTGCGGGGCCTTTGAAAACCATGTGTTGATTAGTATTGAATTGGGTGAATTTTTGCAAAGTAGCAAGCAAATTGAAATCAAGTATATACTGTAGAACATTATTGGATGAACGTTTTATTGTGATTCACTTAACTGTAAAATAGTAAATTTTCTGTTGATTGATTGCTTACAATAAGTGATTTTGATGATTTGTGGGGAGCTGCGGAGCTGGTGATGCTGTACCGTACCTAATTGAAAGCTAAAGAGCCCGGGAATCAGAAATTTGGGCAGTTGTCCTTTGCGCATCATCAGGACAAGAATGATGGCATATCTCCAAAGTTTTTGCAAAGTCTACGTGCGACTTCGAGTTCCTGGTTTGACGCAATTTCAGTTTTGATGCCAACCATTTGCAGTTTTGGAATGTTGGGGATTCGACTCTTTGTTGATGGATACAGACAAAAGGTGAATCTAGTGTAAACAATCCGTGATTCTGAGTATCTCAGAGTTAGCGCACTCGCCGGGTAGATGGCCGATCGGAAGCGCGATTGGTGTGGTTGCAAGAGTATATTGGATTGTCTTGGCTTGTAGGTTGGCTAGGGGGACAGATCAAGTTTTCATACATTCACAATTGCGAGTAAGGGCTCAAGCTGAGCTTGTGACATACAAGCAAGCAAAGATTTGGTTTTGAGCTCTGGTGGGAATCTTACAAAAAAAAAAAGGCAAAAAATTGGTTTTAATCTCTGGTGGGAATCAAAAAAAAACTTGATAGGACTCTCAAAAACAAGCAGTATTCATGAAACGTTCCATTCTGCGATGGACTGAACCTCAACAAGAACAACCAGTTCCAAATTTCAGTTCCAGATCTACGCCCATCTGGAAGGAACCAGAACAGGAACGTTCTCCTGCCAGGGCCATCTATACTGTCATTCGACCTACGGCAAAACCTGCTCCATATCCACATCAATATGGGAAGTCTGCTTCGAATTATCATGTTCTTCAGAACTCCATGCCTCGTTTCAGACGCAACAGACCAGACACAGCGATTATTACGGCAGACATCACTGAAAAGAAGCAACTGGATACAAACTTATTATGGATACAACTGATTTTCTCTATGGCTACTTTCAGCAATCTATACATCTCGACAGCATGCAGCTCTTATCAAGAACAACATCTTCAGGCCGCCATCAAGAATTTCAACTGTGACGGAGATAAACGACACATACAAGTATGGAACCAGTTTGAAGATTGGTGCAAGCCTCTTGGAACACATCCAGCTGGAATTTTTATTCAGTTCTTGTTAGATTTTCTTTACGAATCATCACAGGGGATCAATAAAACTCGAATCAACACACATTCCCTACTGAAATCCTTACGTTTCATTGCAACACAAGCGGATGTTCATAATCTGAAACAGGTTCTATGGTCCCCAATAGTATCGGGTCATCTTTCAGAAACAAAAAACCCAAAAATCTTCGTGAGGTTTACCCATTACCATTCTATTTTGAGGTAGCTTTAGAATACTACCTGTTGAATTCGGCAACTCCTGAAAGTAATAGATTGATATTTGGTTGTTTCCTTTTTCAGTTTTGGAGTGGCCTTCGATTTCAAGACCTACAAAGAATACTTTTAAGTTCTTTAAGTATTCAAGAAGGAATCATCAGATGTATCAATACGATGACCAAAAACGGTCAACCGCAACCTGCAGCGGGCTTAGCATGCGGTTTTTGCTCCACCTCTTTCTCCACTGGCTGGGGGTATATCTGGATGCACCTGATGGCGAAGTGGCAACAAATAACCACCAAATTCAAGATGGATTTTGTTTTCTTCAAGAAGGGACCTTGGAAAATGCGCTGTTACCTCGACCGCTTCCATATATCAAAGCTTCCACGATTCTACGTCACGCTGCCATACAAAACTGGATGAATCCACCTTAAAAACCCTCAGAAATTTCGAACATTACTGTACACAGTACAAAACCTCTTTGATTTCGGCAGGGAAACAGTTACACCTACCAAGACAGTGGATGCAGGAGCAAGGACATCACAGAGGTTCTAGAAACCAAACTGATCGATATTTACAGAGGACTATTTCTCAACAGGTGAGATCTGGCTGGAAACCGTTAGTTGCTCAGGCAAGGGGTGGTCAAGCTCCTCTCGCTCTACGCTCCTTTACAGTACCTGATAATTGTATTTCTTGACCTTTTTTCCTTTTTCCAAGCGTGGGGCAACACTCAGATCGTCCTGGAACTCAGATTAAGGACTCCTTACCAGTTGAGGAAAAGCCAATTAGCAATGATTCTGAATCATCCTCTTCAGATGATTCTTCTTCATCTCAGATTTCAGAGATTTTTCCTTTGGAATTGCTTCACCAAAGTGGCACATGTAGCCAAGTTTCATGACAAAAACCCACACCCATCACCTGCATGTGGTCGGGGCCTTCGACTTTCAGTGGAACTTCTGCAGGTAGTAGATTCGGTTCCAGCGGGTTATGATCTTTGCCAACAAAGCTTGTTCGATGGAAAGATGAGAAAAAGTCCTGCGCTTTCAGAATCTACTTTGCTTTTATTTTGCCTCATCTTCAATTCTTTCATCACTGATGTTCTGAGCTTATTTGTTAACATGCTTTCCCATAGCTTCATTCCGGTTCGAGTTATGAGGAAATCAAACATCTTAGATATGAACCCTGCTGATTGGAATGAAATACAAGCGGAAGAGAAGGTGCGTGATTCCAACTTCCAACTGTTGCTGGATCAATGCAAAGTCCCTCCAGATCTACAAGACCACCTCATCCAAGAAGGATTTTTAGATTCTGGAACTTTTGCTTTTGCATTCAGTGCATCGGAGAAATTTGAAGATTATTTGGTGGACTTTGCACAGACATGTACTCTGGAAGACTCCTGGCTACATTCTCCGCCTGCCGCATCTCTCAGGTTTCTTTTTCACAAAGCTTCTCAAGACATGAATTGGAACACAGTGCACAAGCGTCACTTGGCTTGAGCAACTCAGGTATTTGAATTGCAGGTTTGTGTCTACATACTCTGGGGAGACCATGGTTGGCTTCATGGCTTCTCTTAGGCACAGCTGCCTGAATGGCGCCCCTCCCCACTTGGTTTCTACAAAGGTTGCTTGGAGGTTTCGATTCGGAATGCATCTGAGGCTGAGCCACAACTGTGAATTGATGGATTCTGAAAAGACTTCTGAAAAAGCCTTGCAAAAGGGCAGAGTAGGCCTTCAAAAAAGGGCTTAGGAGGCCCTGAAAAAAGGATGTTTTTTCAAACGCCACGCAGATGTGCGTCTAAAAAATTCAGCTGCCTCCAGTCAAGAGACTTCTAAACAATCATTGTTACATTTAAATATACATGCACATATGAACATAAATACAAGTTAAAATCCACACAAAATGTGTTGTTTTTTTAACACAAGGTCTGTTGGTTGTACACAAATGGTGCCCCTCTGTTTCAATAGATGTGACATTTCTGTTGATTTATAAGCCCACTGTTGAAAAAAGCGTTTTGTGTTGAATCTTTTCAACAAGGCGTACTCTGGGTACTTTGCGCTACGAGCGAAGTGCGGCAAAGACTCAAGAGACTAAAAGTGGCATTCCAGTCTAGGATGGATCACCATCTGGTTTTTTTGAGTGGGAGTTCAGGACACTGCTGAAACTCCAGGCTTGCGCAGATGATGAAGAGCGCAAGAAACTTGGTGCACAAGTGTGTGAAGGACTGACAGGAGAAGCCTTCAAGTGTGCCATGGACATTGGACTGACTGAGTTGGGGAGAGAGAATGGAGCTGCGCAGCTAGTGGCAAAGCTGAGAGCACTCATCTGCCCTCAGCAGTCATCAGAGGCAAGAGAGCTGTACAAGATTGTACAACAGAAACATGGTCCTCTGAGTAGACAACAGTCAGAGTCGATGACCAGCTATATGTCCAGAGAAGGAAGAGATGGTGGCACCTTCTGACCCAGATCGACAAGTCACTTTCCATGTCTGAAGTGATGCTGGGTGAGCTTCTACTGGAACACGCAGGATTGACATCGACTGAGAGATTGGTGGTGATGACATCAACCAGCAATGACCTGGATTTTGACAAAGTAGCTGAAGCCTTGGTGAAACAACATGCCCTGTCAAAGGAGTCGTCACGTGACTACCATTCAGGCAAAGGTAAAGGTGGTAAAGCTAAAGGTCATTGGAGAAGTAATGCATCACGAGGATACCTGGCTTATGAAGATGAAGGACAGTACGAGTACTGAAGAAGGATATGGTCAAGCTGGCGAAGCATACCTGGGCTATGACACATCCGGTTACGATGGATGGGAGACCTGGGAAGCACCAACAGCTTGGTACCATGATGATGAAACCCGGGAGGAATGGAACACAGAAGAGGAGATGGATTCCCATGTGTATGCGGAGATGATTGACTCATGTACTCCGGAAGAGTTAATTGGCAAATCCGGCGATGGCTGCTGCAAACCTGCAGACGGCGTACTGGCTGGAGATTATTACCGAGAGTCTGAGTATGATGATCAGTTCTCCGCAGAAGCCTATTGGACTACCAAAGGCAAGTTCAAGGGAAAAGGAAAAGGTAAGTTCAAAGGCAAGTTCAGAAGTAAAGGAGAAGGATTTGGAAAATGGACAGGTGGAAAGAAAGGGTATCCAGGAGGAAACTTGTCCCTGGAAGACAGGAGGAAAAGGCTCCAAGAGTTCAAGTCCAAGACGCAGTGTCAAGACTGTGGAAAGATCGGACAGTGGGCTGGAGATCAGGAGTGCCCAAAGAGTAACAAGAACGCGAGTGCACACCTTGCTTTCACAAGAAGAGTGTCAGCGGGATCAGAAGACGGTGTTGAAATTCCAGCGGGATCTGGAGATATACCACCAACAGCACTGATGGCGTTCCGTGATGGAGATGATTCGCTGGGAGATCTGGCGTTAGATTGGCCGGAAGATGTTGAGATTGCATCGTCATCAGCAGGAATGGAACCAGAAGGAATTGCAGTGACGGATGCAAGTTTGGGACAGCTGAAGGGCCATGATACGTTGCGCCGATTCCCACAGTACAAAGGATACACGTTCAGAGAGATTGTTCTGAGAGAAGTGGACTTCACAATTTGGGTCATGGATACGTCAAGAAACCACAAGGCTGTGGAGATCAGACAGTTTCAATCTTGGTTGAACCATCACTTGAAGAGAACCATGAATGGATTGAAGATCAAAAGAGTAGAAGAAAGAAAGGACTGCTCTGAGTTTCCCCATGGAGACACCAGCACACATCACTCCGATCAGACCACAGAATGCACAGTGTCGATGGATGCACGTGATCGTATGCCAGGTCAAACGCATACGTGGAGCAGAAGACCTGTAAGAAATGTGGCTACCGTGAGAAGAGGGACAAGGACAAACCACTGGCGGTGTACAAGCCAGAAACTTGTCCCCACAACGTGACGGACAAACGTGGGTCATCAAAATCCATTTCCAGGATTTATTGCTTGCAATGCCAAAGTGTGGTGTCAGAAATGCCACAGCAAATTGCAAGAGAGCGTCAGGAGACAGCCAAGAGGCTGCAGAACAGCACGGATGACACGATGCGAATGACCCAGTCCTTGTTCAGCCAACAGGACATGAAATTACCCAAGCGACTTGTGATCGAGTGCCTCAAAGAGGTGGCACGTCAGGTGAGTGCATTCCCTGATGAAGGAGGAGGTGAGAACCTCAGATGTTGTCCGAATGCTCCAGGATACGTTTGATGCTGTTGATTTGAGAGCTGACAACAAGGACGACAAAGAAACTCCACCAACGACATTAATGCATTGGAGCAGGTCTGGGCAGAACGAGTGGGTAAGTGGGAGCCCGAACACCCAATGACGATACACGGTTGCCCAAACCTGAGGGTCATAGACATGCTCCAGGATGATGTCGTCTGGGCGATACTCGGCGAAGGCTGCAGCATGACTTGCCACTCGAAAAGTTGGAGGATCAATGCCCAACACAAGTTGCAGGATCTTGGATTCACGATGGAACGTTTGGTAGCTCAATGGCGTAGGAGCCACGTCGACCAAAGCGAGCACCATGTTGAGAATTCCATTTTCAGTGAAGCCCTTAGATCAGCAGGCCAAGACGTTGTGTGGTGTGATTGAGAGCTATGAGCTCGAGTTTGAACACGACAATTTTGTTCCACTGTTGTTGTCACTTCCAAACCAAGCCACGGCACGTTGGGTTTGATGAAGGACATGAGAAATGGAACAGCGTTCTTGAAGGATTATCAGGTTGAGATTGAATTGCGTAAGGCCAAGCAAACAACCTGTTGTGTACTAACAGTGGGGCATTGGGAGAAGCATTGAAGTATAGAGAAAAGCTCCCAAGAAACTTGAGACCATTACGTATAGGTAGTGAGATTGGTTTGATACATTTTCAGGGGGAGAAAGGAAGTGTTTGATGCCTCCACTAGACACGAGCATTGCAATGACCTCCACAACTTCAACATCCAAAGACAAAAAGAAGAAGAGGACTGATGCTGAGCAGAAGGAATTTGATGAGTTCGTGAAAAGGGATCCATGCACTTGGACTCCTGAAGAAGTTGATAGGTTTCATCAATACATGGAAGACATGGCATTTGGAAATGTTTACCATAATGAGTATGAACCTGAAACATGGTCACCTCCATCTTCCGCCGGTGTTGATTTGACTGATTTGGCGAGCTCAAGCCTCGGAAGGGGCATCAATGGTGGCGCACGGACGCCCAGAAGACGACGAAGTGAGAAAGTCCGGAAGAGGGTGGAAGGATCAACCTGCCATCAGAAGACCCTCCGAAGGTATGCTGCGGCGCGTTTACATCGTGAGCTGTGGCCTTGACTTTGAGATGACAAAATTTGGAAAACAAAGGAATGCCCAAGGAAGTGTCCTACAGATGAATCAGATGTGGTTTCATCAGTATCTGAAGAAGCATGGAAAACATGGAGACCCAGAGTGGAGAGAAGTCCCACTGGCTCAAGATACTGAGGAGTCACAGGCTGCCACGAAATGCCTGTTTGACACTCTTGAATGGCATTTGAATGGAGCCAACAAGAAAGCCTACCACACGGTATGGCGTCACAAGCCAGAGGACACGGTTTGCCCAGTGATGGACTGCCGGACTGAGAAGAGACAGTCAAATAAGCCTCACCCTGGAGGAGGTGAGATTGGAGCCAAGAGTATCTTGGAGGATGAAGAACTCCACCAGCGTATTGAACACTTAGGAAAACAAATCGTGAGTTTGTCCGGAACAAGGATTACGCTGGGAGAAACATGTTGGTAGCTGTTATCGGTGACAGCTTAGGACTAGGCCGGGAAGTGAAGATTGCCAGAGCAATTCACACGATGGTGTCTTTCACCCAGCTCTTCCAAAACCCTTTATTTAAGGAAACCCACCTTAAATAAGGAAAAACCCTTTAAAAAAACCCTTTATTTAAAGGGTTTTTCCTTAAATAAA